>JARJLF010002993.1:0-24704 GCA_029378395.1 Mycena leptocephala
ACATCGAAAAGCACGTGAAACTTAAAATTTAGAAGGATATATTAGATAAAAGAATCAGCCGATGCGCGCGCGGACCTGCGCGGACTCCTTCTCGACTGCAAGTCATACGTACTTACTTATTCGCTCGTCGGTCCCAGATAGAAGCGCAGCGGATAAAGAGTCGTCTTCCGAGTCGCGACTCCTACGAGCCAGCGACTTTCCGAAATGGGGCGCAGAGTTGTTGCTGAGTTTTGCGATGGCATCAAATTTCACCGGGCCGGCTGGTCCACGAGCCTAGAGTGAGACCTCCAGAGGGTCCCGAGAGAGTAGCGCGTGAGAAAAAAAATTGGTAAGAATTCAATCAGGCTGATTTAGGCAGTGGCGAAGACTCGGGAGAGCGCTTGTGAGAATTGAGAACGCGCCGAGCATGATACTTAGACTGCATCAAACGGGGACCGCGAGCGGGTCTTGAGATGGACGATTACATCGAATTGCTGCACCAAGCAACGGGTTCGGCTCCGAGAACGGGCGCTGCAGAGAAGAAGTTGGATGGGATCCTATACTTTAAAAGAGGACGCACAGCTTCTTTGATAAGTCACATGCTTAAATCACGAGACTTTGTCGAGTTCTCGCTGCCGGCTGTCGAGATGTCGCTGCCGGTTCCCACGACCCAAGGTGCCGCGCGCTGCGAGCGTTAGCGAGCGGCGGTGCGGCACCGCAGGGCAAGGAAACAGAATTATGTGGGACTCTCACTCCGCGCCGGAGGCGGGTCCAATATACTTGTGAAAGTTGGAGAGAAGAAAGAAAACCACGTGGGCACGCCGTCACGGTGACGAGTTACGATCAAGGGATCAGTCATTCTCCCACCATCAAACCACCATGGATTGCCACCCGGGCGTTATAGCTCTCGAGAATCCCTCGGGGACCGGAGACTCTCCAATTCAAAGAGCGGAACATTTATGGTTCAAGGATTGCGGCCTTGTCATCCGCGCTGGCAATGTCGTTTTCCGCGTCTCGGGGGATATTTTGGCTGCGAAGTCCCCCGTATTTCGCGATATGCTCCAGATCCCCCAGCCGCTCGACGGTGAAACTGTGGACGGCTGCCCCGTTGTATGTCTCCCTGACGATCCATTGGACACCGCTGCCTTTCTACGAGCTATTTTTGATTCGGAGTGCGTTTTTTGCCAAAACAATCTTGCCACCCGAAGTTTTGTAACGGGGAAACCAGGTTTTTTGAGCCGTATCCAGCAGATACAGATTTCAATACAATCCACGGTGTATTAAAGCTCAGTAACAAATATCTTGTCGAGTACCTCCGCCGACGTGCGCTCCTCCACCTCTCCTGCCGCTATCCAACGACCCTCGACGAGTGGATGAGCTCGACACCTCCATCTTGGAAAATGGAACCAGATCTTCTCATTCCGATCATTAATCTCGCACGGGAGGTATCTGCCCTCTGGGTTCTCCCCGCCGTCTTCTACTCGCTCTGCCTCTCCACCCCGCACCACTTCCGCTCCCTCGCCCGAGGAGTCCCTTTCCGGGGCCGCTTTTCCCGGCTCGAGGCGTCCGACCTGGAGATCTTCCTCGAGGGTTCGCATGCCCAGCGCGAGTGTGCGTCTGCGATGCTCCAGTTTTTATGGTTCCCGGAGCATCTGCAAGGCTGCGTGACTTACGCGCGGTGCTACGGTGCGCGCTGCGCCGAGCGCAAATACCGCGAAGGCCTGCAGTACCAGCTCGGATACCAGCCGCTTGAGCTTTGGGGCGATAGCGAATGGCGTCAATTGCCGCCGTCGATCTGCGGGGCCTGCATCGACCGGATGAATAGCATGCACCGCCAGGCGATGCAGGGATTCTGGGACGACCTTCCTGCGAAATATCACCTCCCATGCTGGGAGGATTTGGAACAGATGAAGGAGGAAGCTCTGGCGTGAGAGGTGTGTGTTTAGGGGAAGATTTGACCCGATCACTGGAGGCTTGCAACCGTGAATGCAGCTATGGCAATATTCATCTTCTTCATAAGTACTTGTGTATACATGAGTATTGCTTTTGTGTGGAGTTACCTTGATTTAGCAGGCCTGTCTGCGACGCTCCCCCTTTTCGGAACTTTCTTCTCGTAGGCGCCTTGAAGGAGCCTCAGCGCCGGAAATCACGAGATGTTCGGGCTTATGGCCTTGAACTTACCTGCGACTATTTTGTGTTCGGAACTCTCTGATTTAGTCTGATTTAGATCCCTGACTCTATAAGGACGAGCGAATGTCCTCGATGAATATGGCAAATTTCTTTAACAGGGAGCTTGATCCTCTTCTGATTTTCGTCAGAGCACCTCCGGTTTTTGATGAATGGAGAGGTCTCACCTGGATCAGCCCGGTCATTTTTCACCATCTTGGGACCTTTCCTCTTCCACGTTCCCAAGAAGCATCACTAACGCCCTTCAGACGCAGTACAATGGCACTGCACCGCAGATTCCATCCTTCACTCATCTTGCACTGACTTCGTCACGCACTGGGTTCGCAGTGCGCTTGGTGCGAGTTTGGCGCCTGCATCACTCAGTTCTGCTCGCCCGATTCCGGCTCTGGCAGGGCCTGAGGCCTGAAGCATGGGCAACTCAAGTCTTCAGAGCTGCGATCGTTCTTCTACAGAATTATCTAGCTATCGGGGGTGTCCTCTTCATCTTGAGCGTGCTCATCCTAGTTCCATATGTTTACACTGATAGTGAGTTCCCCAGCATGCATAGGACCCATGGCAGCGCCTAGTTGGGTAAACCTACTCACCGTTCATCATATCCACCGATACCGATCATGAGCGCGCAATAGCAATAGCTGCAACACACAAGCCGGCCTCGGTCCATCTCGTTCTCATCATTTTGGGATCACGGCCATTCTGTTATCTCTTACACAGATATCCGGTAACCGATGGGATTCTGTCGACTACACAAATTATGGACGGAAAGTATGATGTTCTAACTCAATGCAAGCCGGGGGAAACCCATCGAGTAGGATCCACCTCCGCGTGAAAACACCGCGATATACGCAACACCGTCCGAGTCCCCGAGCCCGCCAGGGATCCACTTAGATTCCTTCTCGTTTGCCGGAAACACGGCGGCCTTTCCGCGCCCGTCGCTGTAGTTGAACGCCTTCCATAACGGTCTCCTTTCGGTGGAGCTCCGGAGCCGTCTCTCGGCCTGGAGGCGCAGAATTGTGGATTTACCCCGCTCCCAATCACACTTCACGACAATGCGTAGGAATGTGCGATCATGCTGCGAGATTTCGGCTGCACAGGCATCAGTCTGGACTCGAGGGGAATCGGCAAAATGCAATGGACTAATTGCGAATTTCCTGGCGTACTTGCACTCGGTACGGTGTGCGCCTTCTCTCCAATATACGTGTTGGCATTCTCTGGAACAATAATAAGGGCGATGACATCCAGTGCACTGCTTGAAGTCCGTTTGTGGATATTCTGCCGCACTAAATATCGGATCCGTATTAAGCGTTGCATATGAACTAACCATTTGTCCAACACACCTGCATATTTGCACATGTCACCAAACCTTCGGCATGCGTCGAATCGAAGCTGCTTTCAATCTACAGGTGCTCCATCATCAAGTTGTAAAATGCCTGCCATTTACCGAGGAGCGGATTGTCAACAACCGAAGGGTCGCTCAGGTCGATTAGAGTATTCAGTGCAGGAGACATTGTCTCGATTTGGGCGAGTACAGTGTGATACACCATATGTGCTGGGAGGAGCTCTGTCAAGAGGCCCATGAGGGCTGACTGCGCAAGGGGAATTCTTCTGAGGATTGCGATTGCGGTTATATGGAGTAGTCCCGCCCGCAACGCGGCGACGATCCAGCGATGCTCAGAATCAGCAGTCGCCAGGTTAATGACGGTATCCATGCACCAAGCAATGATCTCCTGAGGGGTAGTTTGCCAATCAACAGCATGCAGTGCTCGTAGGAGAGGTGTGATGATACCACGTGACAATAGCACTCCGGACGTGGCCGGAGCGTATTCCTGGATGTCGTCTATTAAGCGCAATGCACAAACGAAGCAGAAGAGAGTGTCCCGGTCCATTGCCACCGGGATGAGACATCTGATATGTCGGCGGATGGTGCCCGCAAGATCGTATAAAGTTCCGCCTGAACCTTCTACAAGTTCCGCAAGATTCGCGGGATTGGACACCTTGAAAAGATAATGTATGATGTGACAGAGACTGGAGAAGCGTGAAGGGAAAGCCCAGGGATCCAAGTCCAAAGTTTCCCGCCAGATACGGGCGATCAGGGTACGAACACCCGATGTGGCGTCGACCGCCGCGAATGTGGTAGGGTCTGAAAGCATTGGGCCAATTATGCAGGGATAAACGGTATACCGTGACTGGAAGTGGCGTAGAGAAGGAAATTACAGCTGTTTGCAGAACTAATGACACTATCTAAAAATAAATGAAAGAAGAGCAGTTTTGAGTTGCCAGATTGCCAAGCCCATTTCTCATCCAATTTTCAGCGGATTTCTTCGAGAGTAGGCGCGTTCGAAACCGGGTAAGCGGGGCTTTCATACCGTATCCTACTTGCTAGGTAAATTACGTAATTTAACTGTTCCAAAATTTCGGCAGTCTTGTTTGAACCAACCACGGCAATGGCCCTTTCTCGGCCGCTAGATGGCCGATTCAGATGAATCCAGATGATTCTGAAAGCTGTGATTGAGGCAAAGCTCCATGGTAAACTATATTTTGGTTTTTCCTCAAGGCAACCTGCTAGGAATGAATATTCACTACCAATCAGTAAATCCATTCTTGCGGGTGCCCCTCATGTGTGTTTCATTCTAGAGCGCTGGGATACAGATTGTCTTGATGTACACTTTCGGAATCACCTGGATTCATGCGAATCGGTTCTCTAGTGAGGGAGCAAAAGCCGTTGCCGCGTCCCGTTCAAACTAGACAGCCGGGATTTTGGAAGATTCAATTACGTAATATACCAGGTGAGTAGGGTACAGTATGAAAGTCCCGCTTACTCGGTTTCGAACGCGCCTACTCTCGAAGAAATCTGTGGAGAAATGAATGAGAAATGGACTTGGCAATCTGGCACCTCAAAACTGCTTTCTTTTAACTATTTTTAGATAGTGTCATTACTTTTGCAAACAGCTGTAATCGAAATATGTGTCAGTAAATTCGATCCACGGCCACACTCGGACCCAAACGTGCGGCAATGTTTCAAGTAGTAACAGTTCCCTCATAAGGAGAGCAGCGATACCCTCCATAGAGGTATGCACGATAGATGGAATTGTCAGAGGCTGCGATATCGGCGTGACTGTCCAGATCCTCTGCGATCAGCATTTCAGCCAAGTTAAGATTTGCAAAATAGACCGGAAGCAGGTCGCGAGACATAAGAGCTGGGTTGGATTTGGTGAGGTGGAGTAGTCGCAAGAGGTCTTCGAGCGATTGATCTTCTGCTGCATATGCAAATGTCTGAAATTTGGTTAGAATGACCGCCACATGTATACAGTGAGGATTACCCTGAGTCGAGCCGGGCTGTGAAATATCTCCCAGCCGGACCGACGTATCCATCTCGAGAAAAAGAAAATAGAATCGGACTGTAAGCCGACTGAGAGCATCAGGCACTCCTGGGCGTAATGAGAATGATGCGCCCAGCAGACAGGGCTCTCGGAGTTGAGAGGAAGACGCAAAGAGATCTGGGCCATGTGGCAAGGTGGCTGTGTAGCTCCATCAGTTAATTAAGCTTCGGCATTTTCCACCGGTATTAGCCGAGAGCTCACGTTTGAAATTGAACTTTGAACATGTCCTCGAAAATCGGAACCCGACCACTTTGCTCTTCTCATCCACCGCTCGACGAAAATCTTCGCCAACTATTCAGACGACTTTCCCTATGTTTCCCCAATCGCAGGAATTTCTGACTGCTGGGCTCAGGCGGCGCCTCTGGGCCTGAGGCTCTGGCCGTCGATCTCCCTGTTGTGTATCCCCTGGTTTTCTCTCATTCAAAAACCTCACACTTGTTGCCCAGCGGATCAACCAAAATCTAATTAAGGATTCCTCGCTTTCCTCGCACTCCCGGTCCCAGTTATGCACCTCCCGCCATCGGATTGCGGACTGGAAGACGAGGCATGAATAAATTTCTTGGACGGAAGGTTCATCCGCGCGGATTGGATTCATCCATGGCCTGATTTAGTGGCGCACACCTACCGCCGATATGCTGAAACCTTTGCTGGGTACCCGGATCCTTTGACTGCGAGATATTTTATTTCTTATTTTTCTTATTTGTACAGCCCAATCACTCCATAATATACACCCACGGCCCCTATTTTATCACGTCAGCACTACTGGTCGTGATTCCCCTTCTCCGACCTTCTCGGGGTCACTCCTCACTTCCATGGCCCTCCTTGGAAACCCCGGAGGCGGATGTCGGCATTCGAAGGCTTCTTAGACCTAGGACAATATGATGAAATACGTATGTCGTTACGATCTATCACGGCTTCGAACCATCTACCCCTTGTGTCAGTCAATCTTAAATAGGTACTTCCCCGTCGCTCTTCGGGCGATCAGCTCAGCCTGTACTGAGCCTGCCTTCTGCCAGGTGTACAGATGGATCATGAATGGGTAATGGTGGCCATGAAGGAAGGTTGGCCCCCCGGCATATACTCTATATATATTGCCACAGTGATCGTGTTCATTCAAGTCTGCCAGTGTATTGGACAGCAGTCTCTTGGCTAAAGAGATTATGGTGCGTTCTGAACTCACGGACTCATTTTTCTGCCCTATTTTGTTTCCGCCCTTTCTTTGAATGACCGTCATTTCGAATTCGAATCAAGGCCCTGTGTCTATACATATCTCTGACATGATCTAGATGGCCAGACTGTCCGACCTGCTCAGGCGAGTCATTGTCCTAGCCGAGGACGACACGCGGCTTTCATTCCCTTCAATTCAACGGAGTGTGGCAATTACAGGGGATACTGGCGTATGCCGTGGTCTCTATCAAGTTCACCAACCCATTTCCGATTGCTTTGGCCTCCCGATCCCGAGCACCCGACATCTCCTGGTGGCACCGTTCTAACTGTCATATCAAACGCCTCAGTTTGCCGATGGGAAGCCAAATGATATGTTTGACCCACTGAGTATAGATCTCCGGCTCAATATGGTGACGCACGAATAAATCTAAAATATACCCAGCTGCCAGGCGTTGTTGGTCCATTCAATGCTATGGAGGATGTGCGAGGGAAACGAGTGTGCATTTTTCAAGCGGCAGCCGTCATGGTGGCTCATTCCTTCGCTGGATCATGTACCTCGCAGCACTGTCTTGTAATCACCATTCAGCAAGGTGACAGCTGACGCAGCTATTTTAGACCCTTGAAATGACATTTCACTGGTGGACAGAGGTGGCTATTTGCGGTGCTGGGAAAAAGTACGAGTACGAAATAGAGAATAGCCACGGACAAATGTATCAACATGGACGGCGACACCTCGATCGAAGTAATTTGGAGGGGGTACATGACATCTCGTAGGCTGTGCTGCAGTGCACGGGCAACATTCGGATAAATGAGCGCAGCCTGAGCACCTAGGTTAATTCTGTGAGAGCGCCGCTGATTTAGAATGGGCGGTTCTCGGTCATAGTCTAAAATTTTGTGATCAGTGACAGCGGCATTTGAAGGTTGATCAGCCAACGCGGTGTTTGGAGACACTCTAAATTATAAAGAGACTTTGAAAGCTGTCGTTCCGACTGATCCACCCTTCCCCCTTCCACTACATTTGAATGCCCACCATGGATGACAAACCCTACGAGAATCTTGAATTCCCCTCGGACTCGACTCCAGAGGAGCCTAAAATCGGATCGTGAGCAAATTCCTTGCCAATCTCAGGCTCGCGGATCGCGAGAAACGGGTTTTAATCTGGTCGCGGCAGCAGAATTTTCCCTGGCTCGCACAATTTCGTGGTGGCCGGTGGCTCATTCCACGTTACAAACTACGCGACTCCTTCCACAGCTGGTGCGCTGCTTTTTGCGCATTTTCAAGAAATTATACTGATGAGATGAGCAGACTTCCGGACAATTCCCGTCGGAGACATATTTCTCCGAGAAGAACTCGAATTTATGGGAAGTTCGCGTACCGTCGGCCGCCGTAATCGATGTTCTGTTCGTCGAGTATACTCTGCCAGAGTCATGGGTCTGGAGGGAAACATGACAGTGGCCACATACCACGGCGATGGCGCAGAAGGGGTTCGTGTGACTCCAGTATCCTGCTAAATATTAATCTAAATCTGAGCAGAAATGGCGAGACGATATTCTGCGATATTCATGGCTTCGGTGAGTGAGCAGCAATACGGCTATGCGATGTTGATGGATTTGTCTATCAGCCATCCATGTTTCATCCAACTATGTGGGATCGCAAAGACGCCTACGATGCATGCTGCAGTCTTTCATGATGGTGCGACACAGCATTTACAAGCTATCGCTGTCACTGAGGCTTGGTCTGAATTAGATCTGATACCTTTTCTGCATTTCGTAGAACTTCATCGTCATTCCCCATATTGGTCGTGTATATTTACCGGTATTGTGTACACTAATCCGTCATGTCTCCCTTTCTCGGGTACTGAGTTCATATCAGGCTACGGATTTCTGGGTATGAATACTCAACCGTCTTGGCCAGCTCACTAAGAATGATGCAGGCGGCGCGTGAATATTTCCGCCCCACCTCTCAGCAGTCCCTTGTGAGTCCAGTCATCCGGATACCTGAGCGTCTTCACACTATCTCCAGGAATCAAGCCAGTGCACATTCTGGATATATCGCTCAACTGGCCGACTCTGCGCGAACTCATACCGAGCAACATTCGCTTCTGGTATTTGTTCCGGGACAAGATATCCGCCCTCAAAGATTCAATCTTTGAACGGACCAGCCCAGGAGGCCATGGTTCTGGGTTCTGTGACCCTGGCACAGTATCATTCAATATGCTGCTACAATCTATCCCAGTGTCGAACCATCGTTTATTCGACCCCTGCAACGATAAATCTGGGCGGAGTCCTTCCCAGCTTTTCCCGTAATGAAGTTTCATCTGAGATTGCATTCCTCCCGCATTTAGATGTGAAGGTTGGCCGTTGGGCTGGAGCAGCGGGACAGGTCATGAAGGATGGGTGGACCCGGTATTTTATTCGTGTGGTTGGAAGGTGATATATCCTGATAGTTTTCATTCAAGTTCAACTCAGCTGAGGTGGTGAACCGTATACTCTCGGCAAACATGGCGTCCTATGCTCTGGGATGGACTTGGCTCAGTCAAGCGAATCACATTTTCACCCATCTGCGCATCACATCCAATTTCGAGAATTATGGTACGCTTTCAACCCAATTTTTGTTTATTTTTCGGTAACATATTCAAACAGAGTACGTCTCGCACATTGATTTTGAGATCGCAATATCTGCGTATACGAACGATGGACCCTCTGGCTATTTATTCGTCTGCCCAGCAAACGATCTTCAGACCGGCCCTCGTCATTTAGATGGCCAGACTGTCGGCATACTGGTCTCTCGATCCAATGGGTGTCGAACCCTCAGCAGGGACGAAGCAAACACCTCGGATTTCCTCTATCGAGTTCAGAATAGGTGCATGCAGGCGATCATGGGATGCTAGCGTCTACGTCGGCCTCCGGCAATTCCACCAGGCAAAAGGCTTTGATCCCGACAGCCAGGACGTCGCGCTTCATCTTGGATACCCACTTTATCAAATATCCGCACGCGGTGAGCCTAAAGAATCCCGAAATTCCTGTCTGATATCATGCGATAGTGGGATCTGGTTCAGAGCAGGATCATCCAACCGAGGGATCTAGAATTCATGAACACGCACCTCCGTCTCAAAGTCTTCAAATTGCGATGAATGTGCAGCTGGGAATCATCCTCTTCCTTGTCGTCTGTTGGCTACACGAGCACCTGGGGGGCCTTCACTAATGTACAGGGCGGTGTTACGAAAAAATATCATTCGGTTGGATTTCATCCGTAATTCTTCTCAGTCGTATGGAATATATGGACAAACATGAGAAATAAAAGAATGCAACACTCATCAAGGCGAATAGCCTGCTCCTAGTCAGTAATGTATTTACGAATCCAGCGCTCGAACGTTCGGTTAAAGCTCGCCCTTGATCGGAACACAAGATGCTAGATCGCGAATTGAGTTAGCCAAGAGTCGAGGACGGGGTGGTTATCGGCGTCAGGAGCTGGGTGGAGAAGGAGTAGGTGGAATACACGCACATTCTTCGCGACCGCATGGGCGTGCTTGTGCACCATCGTGTGGCAGTTGTACCGTACCTGTGGTGCTGTCAACGATGTCCGCAACCAAAATCGTAGCCAAAAAAACGTACCAGCAGTTCTCCGGCGGCGACCACCCGCCTATAATGACCGCATCGTCAGTCCGTGCGCCTTAAAAAGTCACACCGAAACACCCACCTTTCACCCGCTCGCGAGGAACATCTCCACACGTGCTCCTCCAGAAACTTGAGCAGGCACGGCTGGCATACGACAGATCCACCGTCCAAGCGTCCCACTCCGGGCTGCCCGGGGCACGTCGAAGATGCTGGTGATCCACGGCCCATCGCGTCCTGGTTGTGTATCTGGCCGATGGACATCATGAAGGGGGTGGAAACATCCGTGTTGTTTTTGAGCCGATTCTTGAGGAGTTGCCCCGGCATATTGGGAACGGTGCAGTCTAGGGTAGATGTAATTGAATCAGGATTGGACTGCGAGAAAGGAAGGGTACGCGTACTGGCTTTGGTGAGGAGCGTAAGCCCACCGGGGTGGCGCATTTTGAGCCTATGTACCGCACATTATGTGTTGCTTTTCGTGATTATTCGAAGAGACTCACAGGTATCGTTGGCCCCGTGAATCGTATCCAGATCCACTTCGTCGCAGGCTCGTCGTCTTTAGGTGGCTTTACCTTGCGTGCGGTCAGATGTTTTCGAGCGGGAGGGAGAAGTAGCCTTTTACAAGGTTCTCTCCGTCGTCCTCGTAAAGCCCGAAGCCAAGGCCGTCGTCGAGGACTTCGTCTGAGCGGTATTCCCATGCGCGCGCGAGGCTGTCCGGCCCACAGACAGAAGAATGTCAATCACGTTCTCCTCTGCGGATAATATAAGAGCATGCAAAGAGCCGAGTCAAAGAAAGCAAAAATCAGATTATCGTCATCTCCGTTGCACAGGCCGTCTAAGATTCCGCGAAGAACCGCACGACGGCGTAGATTTGGAGGAGTTCATCCGTTGGATATTCGTTGAGCACAGCCGTACGCTGGGCCGAATGAAGTGAATTGTGTCAGGACCGAGGTCGTCAATTTCGTCCAGCGAGTAGCGGTCCCCGAGAATAGTTGGTGTACACCCAAATCGGTACACCGCCCGTCGGAAGCGCCGGATTCCTCCGGCGTCAGGATGCTTTTTCGTGAGGTCCGGTCTTTCTGCCTGAATATATATAGTACGACAAGACAATAAATAATTGTGGCATGGATAGGGAGGTGGGGCGCGACGCACGTTAGACTGTAGATATCTCCAGGGTATCGACAATTCTGATTCTCCTCTAATCTTCGTTTCTCTTCCGAGGTAATAACACTGGCGCTGTGCTCTTCCGGGCAAGTCGTAGCCACCGTGTCAGGGTCCTCCTTATCCGTCGCCTGAGTGTCCCGTCAGGGTTATCCACGGGATACCGGATTACCGCAAAGCCTGTGGAAGGGTGGGCCCACATATTGTATACGCCGCCCGGGTTATGGACTACACAAGACGTCAAGCGCGGCGTGGACGCCACAAAAATGCTTACCTTAGGGTGCGTTTGGAAGACATTGTAGAAAGCTTTTGAGACCAATATCATGGACTGGAGAGAGGAAATGTAGGGCGAAAGTAAGATGCGGGTCCACGATATCGTCGTCGAGTGGCAGGCGCTGAGAGCGCGCATCGCGGATTCGCGGTGAAGGCAGCGCCCAAGGGATGACGGCAATGGCTGTGCAGATCAATCAACGTCTCTGATCTAAACAGTCACAAATATTCTTCACTTCAAGTTCTCGTCCTGCATTGGGTCGTACATCGACTTTGACTCTTTCGGGATTCCTCGCCACGGCGCCAAATGCCATGATAGCTGCACCCACTCCCACTGGCCGCGCCTGGATGCAGATCCCTGGATAACTAGGGTCGGTAAGCAGAGATTGGATCCTGTTTCCTGACCGCGCGCGCCGCGGCACGCGCCGTACGCGTCCGGATCCTCTCAGTCTCAGCGCTGCTCCGTGATTTTACGGATATCTGTCCTCTGTTTATCAGGTCGATTCCACTCATTCTTGTTCGTGAATCCTCATGCTCGTCGAGATACTCCAAATGCCGCCCGTCATATCTTCTGCCCATGAGGGCAATAATAATTTCGTCGTGGAACAGCGGGAATTCACCTGGTCCGGCTTCCGCACTAGATCCTTCTCGTTTCAGGCTCCTTATCTTCGTCTGAAATAAATGCTCCCTTCTTCCGCGTGTCTTTACTTCCATGCAGCTTGATGCAGCCGTCGATAATCCTACCATTGACGGGACTCGAGCGAAAATCAACTCGTTTCTGTGTTCGTGACCGTACATCATGATTTTCCACGGCCGGCTTTGACAAGAACGCCGTTCCCGCAAAGAAATGCCGCAAAACCAGGCAAAACCGTCGTCGGCTTTCCCTTTCCCCATCATTCTCTCGTGTAAAATAGACCAATCGAATCCCGTTGGGGCCGAAACGTCGTCGCAAGATTTACGTATCAACCGCTTTCGCTATTGTGACGCGGCGATCTACCGATCCACAGGATCTTTCGTGCGCACTGGCAAGAACTCAACTGGAATTTTGCCCCGCCGGCAACTTCGCCTAGAGCGCCTAGTCCTGGCAACAGAAGGCGACGAATCGTTCCCCACCACTAATGCGCGTGCCGTGGTGAGTCTCTTTTCCCGAATTCGCTGCTCATGAAGATATTCATTGCATTCAGGGACACCATTGGCATGAGTGGGCCGGGACTCAGTTAGGCTGAGTAGCGACGTGGGAAGATCGTATGCCGACGGCCGATCTGATGCTGGCAAGCCATAGACCTTGTTGTCGGCTGCAGAGTCCCCTTCTGGTATTTCGTTCATCGAAAAGCGTCCAATTTGGTCGCACAAGTCAGGCAAATTTTCCACAGCTTTCCCACGTTGAAGCCTCATGGCGATGACAGATCTGATCCTCGGTTTTCTAGTCTCTTGCAATCACCATTCCAGATCACGAAACCGGGAGTTGCTGCAGTCTCGTGCGTCCGCCCATTTCCTGGAGGCGTCAACAAGATCGCACGCACAGATGCGGTCTGGATGGAAGAACGAACGTGCCTCCTGATTATCGTAATTTTCAATCGGCTCTCACGCACGCCACGCATTGCACAGGTCGAGTCAATAACCGCCCTACATCAGTGCAGCTCCCCCAATTTGGAATCTCGGAACAGCTGGGTGCAGAAGCCGGCACGTCCAAAAGGCTATGTCGACTGATCTCTGGACCCACAAAGACAGCTCCGCGAAAAACACCCTTCTCTTCCCTCAGTTGTCGTCGGATGGCATCGAGTCCTCTACAGCTGTGTTTCCGCCAGAACTCCCTAGGCAGGACGATCTGGCGGTAGCACCTCTTCTCTGGAATTCGCCACCAGGGCAAAATTTCGATGGATTTTGCAACCCATTGGAACAGGTCAACGCGCCGCGCGCCCAGCCCTTAAAGTTGGCCCTGGTGTCGTTGTAACTGAACCCATCCCGAGCACGGCGAACAAGGACTTGTAGATCTAGGCTTTCTACACGACACCTTACCCATTGAACTGGAGGACTCTGCCGGAAGGTCGTGGGCTCAAGCGGTGCGGGGCAGTTTCATCATATCGAACTCAACAGTGTCCTGGACCCAGTGACACTGTTTCCAGAACTGCGTCCTCGTCATATCCGCTTCAGAAACTGCGACAATGCAGCATCGCAGATGGTCTGGGCTACTGTCGCTGCCATATCTTGTCCAAAGACGTTTCCGCCTTAGCTTTGAGGACGGGATTTCGCAGCTCGCGGGATCATGCGGCAGGGAGCTGTTACTGGTTGGATTTAATTGCTCGTGAGTGATATAACTTGCCCTGAGTGCATCCTGATTTTTGATAGGATTTTTGCGTGGCGATACCTTTCTGAAATTCTCACCCCGCCAGAATTTTTAGACCCTGGAAGCGACTTCGCTGCCATCACTAACAGCTTTCCTGGGACATATTTCAGATCTCGAGACAAAGTAGTGTTATTCTCCCAACATTAGGCTCGCATTGCAATCCATCCGCAGCTCAGAATCGCCCTCCGATTACGATCGTGCCACCTTCATTACATTTCGCTGTTAACAATCCCTTGAGTTGGTTTCGCACCCCTCATCCGGCTCATTGGCCTCTCCAACCACAGTATGGCGGTTTTATAGGATTTCTTCTGCCACCGTACGAATCGTTTATTTAATTTCCGTGATTTACGGCGATTGAACTCTCTACAGATCACGACTCTTTCCGCATTCCTCTGCCCGCACTGTTGAAGCACCTCTGCGTGAATTGCATCCGGATTTAGAGATGGATATTCTTCGAGAGCGGTACGCTATCCGGACATTCCGGTACAAACGGTACTAACAATCCTCAAACCCATATAGCGATGACACCATAATGCGCGATGTTCTTCCGACAGATTTACACCCTGAGGAAGATCCAATGATCGTTGTGCACTACCTTAGTTCCGACGAACCTGATTTCCAAGGCCCAGCTTCTGAGAGCCATGAGCAAAGGTGGACCTCGAGTTTCGAATCAGTCGAAGACGCAGATTCGAACGGGGCAGACTCACCTATGGGGCATGAGGAATTTTTTGACTTCGATGGACAATCTGTGAGCTTATTTCCCTCATATGCCTGCATTCTTAGGCTCATGCACGGCCCAGATCCGAATGTGGATTACCTGAAGAACGAAGAGGGAGCGAAGAGAAAACCCTATCGATTTGGGATGAGGAGACGAGTGGTATGAGTTCGACTTTGCCTCGCAATTGGTACGATCATTCCTGGATGCGAAGATCTTAGCAACTAACCATAGTAAGGCTTCCGCGGCTCACGTTGCGGAGGATGTTGGAGACCTGAACTCTGGGCCATATTTTACGCCGGATCCTGCAAATACGGAGATCCAGTGAGTGAACTCATGGTTGATGTTTATTTCCAGAACTCGAACTTTACAGTTCGAAAGAGTTGGAGTTCAACCTGCGAAGACCGCAACGAGGAGGTCAGATTTGCATGAGTCATGTGTTGCTCAGGTGCTTATCCTCTCCATTGACACAGCGACAAACGAATCTGTCTATGCAATCGATGCTACCCCAGCCCTACATTAGATGGTACATGCGCCCGGTTCTCGTCGATTTTCTTGTCGGGATCCACTTTATGCAGCGTCTATGCCACGAAACATTATACCTCAGTCTCAACATAGTTGATCACTATGTCTCGAGTCGTCTCGTACATGTCATGAATACCAATTGCTGGATGCACCGCCTCTGGATTGCTGCGAAATTCCACGATTCGAAGACCCGCGTCCCCACCATCACCGATCTCATCAACTTGTGCGGTAACACATTTTACAAGTCGGAATTCCTCCGAATGGAAATCGAACTTCTCTCGCATGCACTGGAAGGTGCAGCGACATACCGCGTCGGAATGCCTCGACTTATGTTCGTTGTTCCGCCACAGAAGACCCAAGGTCCAAGACGTCGGCGGTTCCTGATGGAAATTACTTGTACTATCCGAATTCGTCGGGATCTCTTCATCGTCAATCGCTCTTGCCGCCTCACACTCGGCGCTTCATTGGCGGTGAATCAAGTCGAAAATCATTAGCAGAAACGAGGAATGCTTCAAGATCATCGATTATCTCGATATACGGTTGGCCAGGGACGTCGACTCGAGGACCTTTCGAGACACTTGTTAGGAAATATTCTTATGATTTTTACTCGAATGCCGCAGGGGTTGCCCTCCGGTACTATTCGCAGGCGGGCGCTATGTTCGGCCGACGTCCGCACGATACCCCCTCAACGACCGGCGTGGACTCATCGAAAATCAGATGTGCACATACTAGCCAGCTATTTAACGTATTGGTATGAAGCGGAATGGAATGAGAAATAATTCGCTTTCAGTGGTCTGAAGCAATGGGTGCACTTCGGAAAATTCCATGTATTTCTTTGAGCCGGTGAAGCCCAAATAATACGACCACAGACGCTATTCCTTGTGCCAGACACTGTACTAAGACTACGGTCCGAATGTCCTTCAAGTTGTAGAACTGTAGCCAGGCCAGTTTACATTTTTCAAAGGAGTGGTACGAGTCAGTGAGGTCTGGAGGAATTACTATACACTCCTATTTACCCACATTCGTAAGATTGAAATGAACCAGCATTCGGTTTCTTCCTGACCTTCTTTCCGTATCCACACGATGAATTTTCGCAAATTAATGAACCAGAACCTGGATTCCAGATATCGCACCAGCGGCTGATCACTCTTCGAACACTCGTTGAACCTTCATCTTAGCGTGCAGCACCGTTGAACCAAGATGATGACAAATGTCAAAATATCAATCGCTTCGAGTCATACTGTATATGCCGCTTCCTAATATTTAGCAATGACACAGGACGCAATAACTGTCGTTCAAGATGTAGTGGTTAGGCTGTCAAACCTATCATCTATCTCTTGAGACCCCACTGGCCTCGGTCTGACCGAGGCCAGTATTACGCACGGTTTGATGCCCTAATCGGTCTGCCCTAGTTCTCGCCTGCAAGATCTCTCTCGCAACCAAACAAAATCACCGTATATTACTCGGTGATATTCATCCCGAACCTCACTTGAGTCCACACTGTGATTATGGTGTTGACGAGGATAAAATAACAAGGAAGCGGGAGAACGCACCGGATCTCGCCATCATTGAGATTCCTTCTTGGTTCTTTTGTATCCTGCTATTTATCGCTGTAGTCAGAGAGACACCCAATGAATGGGAGTATAGACCATACTAAATGAGGTTTTGCGAGACAATCTGGTACCTCGTAGACCGGCCCAGTCAGTAACCAATTAAGAGACAATTGTGCGAGCCCGTCATCTGGCTCAACATATCTGCAAACTCGTCAGGGCTATGGAAAATGAGGTGTTGAAAACCGAAACCCACTTCAACCGTCTCGCAAGGCGCCTTCAAAAGCTCATCTCCTGGTCACAGAACGGGAGGGACCACTGCGCCATGATCATTTAGGGACAAAGCGATATAAAGTTGAATGGAGGGGCTCCGGACGAGGCTCCTGAGACGATACGTTGAACGGGCCGTTAATTGGTCCGGTGATCGACACAGCCACGCCGCATCTTTCTTCCGCACCATGACGCGCCACGCCGGCGGCCGCCCTCTTCGTCCGCCATTCGACTGTGCACTTGATTCCCTAGGCAAACAAGGAACTCGTACGACAATCAAGGTTCTAGTCCTCGTTGTCGCGTTCCTCTTCTTGACTCGCGTCTTGGACACGCTATGATCACTCCCCCACATTACTTCCTTTCCACTGGTCTGGCGCCTTCGACGCGGTGCTTATTCCCCAACTCTCACGCACGTTTCTCCTCGTCTTCCAAGTTGTTCCTTTGGCGCGGGATCTGTGATGCAGCTGCCAGGATGTTCTCTTGAAGCGCGGCAGGTGGGAAGAGGGTATGTCTTGCTACTCATTCGCCTTCCCTCTCTCTCTCATTTCTCTATTCTTGCACATCCTCGTTTCCTCCCTCCCCATACTCCCGTGGCACAGACAGGCACAAGGAACAGTATTCTTCGCCCGATTCCCGTGCCAATTTCAGCCACATGCTACATCCTCAATACTCCATCGACATTTCACGGTCCTCCTTCCTTCCTCTCGCTCCGCATTCCGTTGGCTTACTGACCTCAGGCATGTCGACGCAGACGCCGAGCACCCCGAACGCACTGAGGCGGAAAGACTTGGGTTTCGCTGCGCGCAGGTGATGAGAGTACGTCCTTTCTCCCTATTCCCTTCTTTCACCCCCTTCCGGATATTGCCCTCCTCTCATGTCTTCATGTTCGCCATTAAAATTGACTCAAAGGGGACGCGCTCTCGGATCCGAGAAGTTTCCTGGCGGACTATTTTGCGAATAGTATGTCCTCAGCTCTGTTGTTTATCTACGATAGGTGATTCATCTTGTTGTTCCCGGGTGAATGCGATGGATTTTTCTTCTCTTTGCCTGAGTGTGGCCGGGTGCGTCCGTCACTGACGAGGAGATCACTCGGCGTTTCAACTGTCAAGCGCAACTCGGATCCGGCAGAAGAAGTGGCGTTGACGGCTCAAGTGCGTTATCGAATACTGCCTCTCACGCCCTGTCCACGTCCAGCGAGTATGCAATACAAAACTCCAAATCCACCACGCACTCCGCGCCTACGAATAGCAGTGGCGTAACAATCATGGATCGGCTGTTGCGAAGCTGTATCCAAACAACCGAGAGCTTTCTTTTATTAATCTTCCAAACCGTTCAAATTCCGCTGCTCTGACTTGAAATGACTGTCTGGGAAGCAACGATCCGATCTGTCGCAGTCATACACAATCCTTCCCATCCATAATTTCCAGCTGTAAGGTCCGCCGGCCGCGCAACAAATTGAACAAGTAGCTACCAGGGCGGCTCAAGAATGGAGACGGAACCGGAGTTCCCGATGGCCAAATCTTCCAAGACCTTCCACCGAGATTTCTATCTCACGGCCGTGAGTCTGTCACCTCCATGAACTTCTGAACATCAAGATGTAGATAGGACATCAAAGGATCAGTCCATTGCAAGAGCTAAATACGAGAGGCGACGAAGACCTGGGAGGAATTTTACGAGCTTTCCCCCCTTCCTCCACGACATTGGCCGGGTCGATGTCCCCTTTCGTATCCCCCACCACCCCATTGCCTGGTGCCTCCATGGTCGTCATCCCCCCAAATATGTACGCAGCTATTTCTGATTCCGTGGACACATCTATGAATCGCCTCATGCATGCTTACAGTACGGGTCCGACGGTAAGCTGCTGAATTACTCATCTCAAGACAAATGACTTGACGTCCGGTACTTCCAGCTACTCGGAATATTGTTCAACTGGGGCCTCATGGGTGTTTTGGCAGTGCAGCTATGTTCGTTGCCTATGGACCGTCATTATCGGTGCATTTACTGTATGATCCATTTCCACCAGATTTGTTCTACGAAAACTCTAAGGACCGGCTTGCTATCAAGACCCTGGGTAAGTGCTCCACACGTCGTGCGTCCTTCAAGTCCTTCATTTTCATGTCCGTACAGTGTATGTGCTCGCTCTCCTCGACATCGTGCAAACCGTCATGGTCACAGCGGACGCCTTCCACTGGTTTGTATACGGTTTCGGCAACCCAATCCAACTCGACGAGCCATTCCTCAACTCTTTGGATGTCCCCATTCTCGATTCCGTTATATCTCTCATCGTGCAGGCATTTTACTGCTGGCGGATTTATTTCCTCCGCAAGGGGATGGTCATCCCCATCCTTATTCTCATGGTATGTCCCTCCTTGCTTTGCTTCATGAGGGTCTACAGCACACCAGGTTTCGCTGGCCCAATCCTCTGCGGGGATTCTCACAGGTGTTAGGGTGCACCCGTTTCGCATTTCTTGGTTTATTTCGACTTACATTCACTGTTACAGAACTATCAAATAGGACACCTCTCGTTATCCAGCGAGTACATCGTCACGGAAACAGTTCGTGACCTCCTCGTCATCGCTATCGTTTTCGCCTGTTGCTAAACCTTCTATAGATCTGGCTTGCTGGTGGCGCGGTGGCCGATCTTGCAATTGCCGTAGTGCTGGCGTGGACAGTGCGTCCGTGGCACGATATCATGTACACTGACGCCGATGCTGCCCGATTTTGCAGCTCTTGAGCGGACGAAACGGCTCCCGGCCTGCATATAACAGTATGCTCTCTCGCCTCATCCGCCTCATCGTCGAGACAAACGCCCTCACCGGTGAGCATGTCACCGAAGTTGTTTCAATGACGGCTCGCTAATCTGTTGATCCTTTCCCGCCGACTGGCAGCCGGCGTGGCAGTGGTCGCTATTGCGCTGTTCTGGGGATTTCCTGTGAGTGTCGTATTAGATCTGATGAGATCTAGCTCATAGCAATGGTCGGCAGGGAACTGCGCTGGTCTCAGTCCCGTATGTCACTTTAACTCTCACCATTTCTGGAGGCGTTCAATTCGAATGGCCAGAATCGCGATCATAGGGAAGCTGTACGCAACTCTCCGTATAAGTGTGTCAATGGACCTAATTTTGACTTAGGTACACCAACTGTCTCCTCGCTCTATTCAATAACCGCACGAGGGAGGCAGCAACGAGCATGAACAGTCACGGCTTGGTATCGCTGCACGTCTCACCTAACTCTACATCGCAGCCGACCTCAAACTCGCACCCCGAATGCCTAAAGGTGCACGTCATGAGCCAGGTGGACATGTCGTATGAGTCGCAGATGGAGCTTGGGAACATTAGGGTTATTTCATTCAACGTATACATTTCCACTTCTGATGCCCGCACCATAGAAAACGACGTCCGATCATCCCTACACTAATCAAGATGGGCGTTGGTGAGTTTCTAGACTTGATGTCAGATATCCAGGCGCGAGGTTACTGCCGTATTATTTGTATAATTGGAATCATTTGGGAAATGTCGTCCAGGACACCCTACAGTCGACAATTAGTCCTGGGATAACTCGGGTCATCTATTGGTATCTATGTATGACAGGGAAGGTGGCCGAAATGCAATTGAGCTCGCGGGATTATTTTCTGGCAACTAACACGTTTTTTCGGTAAAGCTCGTCTCCAGGCCGACTCAAACTCCTGGCCTAGACTGGAAGCAGATATGGAATACGGCCGTTTGGTTCCAATTCAATACATCCGCGGACCCCGGTTTCAGTCTTCTCATACAAAATGCACTCAAAGGCAGTAATCTTTGGGCGCGCGTAACACATTTCTCTGGGTGGTGGAAACCACTCCCCCTGAAACTAATATTTCAAACTTTACCAACCAGATGGGCTAACCTATTGTTAGTTGCTACTGGCCAATGTACCACCAAAAAAAAAAAAAAAATAAGGCAGTAATCCTTCGCCTCAGCGTCCCGATTCCCATCAAGGAAAAAACTCCCTGTCCTGTTTTCTCGGATTACTAGTACTGCTGTCGGTCGATCCAATGCGCTCAGTAAAGTTGTGGGTGAAACAAATGGAAGAGGTTAGACACGTACCATACTAAATTTGATAATCCTCTCATCATACTTCGCATAGTCCATTCATAGTCCCTCTACAATCACTTACTCTAACTGCCCCCATTCCTCGATGTCGAGAACTGTTTGAGTGACTCTGATTCTAGACAGGTTCTCTTATCCTGACTGAGTCCAATGCCGCAGCTCAGTTTAAATCCGTCGCGGTGCCACAAGTCCGTAACGGGGATCGTATTACTTAACGCAGGCGGCCCGACCACTTGGCGAAGCCTGAATACTAGCCGAGTTACTTAGGATCATCAGAGTCGTCTAGACTAATAGTAGATCTGAAAACGTGAATAAAATACTTGTAAAATACCAAGCGAGAGGGTCTTCCTATTACTCCTCGTCATCGGCACTCTAGCGTCACATAGGGCTCAAAATTGGCTGTAAGGTGCAAAAAAAGCCCAAATTTTCGTTCCGATGTCGAAAACTTCGCTGGTGTCACGCAAAATTTTGGTTGTTGTCGAAATATCGAATTGGTTATTGGGTCACGTGTCACACCCAGTGTCGATTTGAATGAAATACTACAGTACTGCACTCTTGCTCATCACGGTATCTCGAGTCCGGACCGGTAGATATCAACCACTGGTTGATGGAATGTACACACCTCAATCGGTGCCGTCATCACAGACAGATTCCGGAGAGACCCTATCCAAAAAATATAAGCCGATACTGGTCTGAACGGCGAACGCATCAGCACAAGTCCCCGCCCCGGGATGGACCCTAGCACAACATTCAATTGCTCCCCCTTCATCATATCCTTGAAGACCTCTGAAAGCACCGTTCAATCCTTCGGCTGCAGCGGTGGCCATCAAATGAAGGGGATTCGACGGATCGAACTGCGCCGACTCGCTGGAAATTTCCCCAGTGTGGCGACACAAGGCTACGATCACAATTGCGATGGTGGCCAATGCAACGACCGTCCCGGGGACGGGGACCAGCGGGTGGTTCCCGAAACAAAGATCCAACCCAATGTTTCGGTATGGAATGTGCCATTGGTTGGGATGCTCATGTTGAGGGACGATCCGCCGCTCGTCTGCCGACCAATTTCAGCCTGACTGAAATGAATAGTTTTGGTGTGAATTTCAGCTCCAGCTGAAACGCAGACCGAAATTATTCTTTCAGTTGCACTGAAATGAGATACGAAATCCGAGATTTTGATGCCCCTTTCAGCGCACCTGAATGCTAGGTTTCAGACTTTTTTTTGTACTGAAACTGTAAGTTTCAGGTTACAATTTCGGTGCATCTGTTTTGCAATCTGACTCTTGGCATTTAAGCTACATTCCAGCTGGTACAAAACCCGATTTTATTCTTGTAGTTTAGGTTACAATTTCAGTTATACCTAAATCAAAAGTATGAGAATGCCTTTCAAACTGTTGAACTCCAAATTTGACGTTCAGAGTTAAACGTCCGGTCACGCTAAATTTGGCAATCGTCGGTGTGCGTGCAGGGAGGCATATGGCTCTGGATGGTCTTCTGCAGTGAAACAACCGGAGGCGTGCGCGCGCCGAACGCGTAGGGAATGTGAAACTCGTAGACCTGAAATAAAAATTCAGTGAATACTCTTGCGTGTAAGTCATATAGAGAAGAGCTATTTACACCGTTCCTCAAAGCGAGCCGCGCTCCCGCTCTGGGAAACTTTTCGCTATGAGCGACGAAGGCTGATGTCGAGCTTTTCGGGTCGAGCTGGCCGTCGATGATCAATCAGTCGTGACCACCATCCGTCGGGGGCCAAGGTCGATGCCTGTGCAAGCAATAATGTGCACGCCGTCCGGTGGCTGCGTCGGGGGCGATGGAGGCTTTGAGAACACCGACAATAAACGGAAGAACATGGCTGACTGTGATGCTAAATGATCAGCAAAGTGACAGAGAACATTCCCACAACTCCCACAATTGTTATTGCGAGGTTTATATCCAGTCTGTGACCCATGGAGACGAGAATCTGATGCCGGGGGGGTTGGGCAGAGGTACCGTAGGCATAGTCCCGGACCTCCGAGCTTTGCTGCCGGTGGTAGGCAGTGCCTACGGGCCACCTGAACACAGTGAACTTGTTTGGTTGTGTTTCCTAAGGCTCCACCTATGCTGCCACGCATCCCATTGCGGCCCAAAACAATGTTTCCATTGATTTTGTATGTAATCTACAGGAAAAAAACCTCAAATTTCCAGCCGGTGTCTTCCGAATGTAGAGGCGGCGAAAAGAATCTATCGTGGACATTCCATGTAGAATGATTTTACAAGTATTTGGTATACATGGCTGGTTGATTTTATACGCGGTGCATCCATTGACACTGACATTTTGGCGGGAGTTCCCAATTGGGATGCGCACAGTGATGGGATCAAAATCCCGTTGCGCTGGCCAAGGGTATGTACCGGGATTTGGCCAATCAGGTATAGACGGATTTACCTGGCTTTGAGAATGTGTGTTATCGTTTGGAACTAGGACCACCAAAGGCCTGTCTGGAATGCATTACAAGACTCACTAGCGCTCACTCGGGCCCAAAGATCTCATGGTTCAATGACCTTCGAATTGTGCTGTCTCACCTTCACATTCCCGTGCCGTTCGACATCTCATTGGAGGTCACTGTCGTCTATGTTGAATCGGTGATGAAAAATGTCAAGTTGTCCATGGAAGCTTGGATTGATAGCGAAATCGAGTCTTCCTCCCGTGTACAGGATCTTCTCGTTGGTTGACTGGAATTTGACAACGATACCCAGAAATTGGTGAAGAAAAGTTTGGACTTCCGCCATTATCTTCGGGTTAAGACTACAGATCATCGATGTGCACTCACGCAGATGATCCTTTCAGGCCACTCTTTGGCCATTGAGCGTCGTCGCTGGAAGGAACGGAGAAAGCCGGTTGTTCCGCGTAATTGGCGCTTATGCAGATTCTGCTATGCCTATATATTGAGGATCCAGCCCACGCGATGTTTGCTTGCCAGCATCCAGAGTTATTGCCAATCTGTGAACTGTTCCTGACGAAGCTATACGAGACGCTACCAGAGTTGTCTGGTACCTTGGATGTCCTCAAATTCTTCCGTGATCTCCTGCCACGGAGAGAGATCACACCTCTGCTTGCAAAACTGGCCTACGATGTGCAAAGGATTTTTGATGCTACGGAGATGCTGCGTGTTTATGAACCAGGGACCACCGTATAATCTCTCTCACCCCACTTATATTCTATTTTATTTTTTTCAACAGTGTTTTTTCGACATGCATCGTGCAAAGGGACGACAATATGACAGCGTTTGTGTACTGGTGGACACTGGGGATTTTTACCTGGAAGGAGAGAACTCCTCCCGTACACTTGCATACTCTGCTTGTGGTCAGGTCCCACGAGGTTCTAACCGGAAGTCCAGCCATTCAAATGGCCGGCCAGTCCACACTCTGTCAGTGTCTTGCGTGATCTAACCCCTGGAATCGATGTGTGTTCTGTTGTATCT
>JARJLF010002994.1:0-24698 GCA_029378395.1 Mycena leptocephala
TGATTTTGCACTCGTCCACAAGCTCCATTTGCCACAGTCACATTACCCCCGCAAGTTCAAAATATCGATCAAAATTCCATCCTGTACGCGGCTTTACCTGATGCCGGTGTCAACACTCAGAGTCAACACGTAGCTAATTATCCCCGTGTCTCTGTCTACGCACCTTGCGTCAGTCGTTGGGTTACTGTGTCGTTTTGAGGTTCTGGAGATATTCAACGCAGTTCGTGTGTTCCATTCAGATCCTTGAGAGGCTAACCTGTGTTGATGTGCTAACTTCTGTTTTCCTTCTTTGTGTTCCTGTCAGCTCTTCCGCGGTGAGTACGAATGATTCGACATTCTTGCCTGATAAGGATCCAGGGACAGTGATGTAGCCATATCTAGTCCGTGTACATCGGGAGCCTCTCTGGTGATGCCGTCACTCTGCAGTAAGCGTATGCCAGCCAGTAAATACAGATCTCTGTGTAGCACGATACGGAAGGCAAGAGATTTGATATCTCTGATTTTTGTGAAGCGACAGCCGATTTTTACATGCTTTACAGATGTTTTTCACATGTAAATTTATAATGAGCCTACAGCCACGTATGCGCCGACGATTCTCCACACATAAATTGCTCACATCGACTGGCTTTCCAATCGGTATTCGCTCGCTTCTCCCGCCTCTAATATCCTGCTCCGCAACTGTTTGTCTTTTTCTGTGGGTCTGGTATCTGGCCAGACTGCGATTGCTGTAATCAGTTCTTCCTGCCTGTCCACCGGTGCACAAAATTATAGTAATTCCTAGTCTCTCTAGACAGACACTTTATCGTTTCTTAGCTCGTACCTCGCTCGATAAAGTCTGTTGGTTACCGCGTAAATTAGCCGGCGGCCTGCGTTATTATATAAGATTGTGTTAGCCGAGCTCACGTGAGTGTGCCTCGACGCGACTGAGACGCATTGTAAACCACTGGCAAACTTCAACACAATTCCAAACTGCAAGAAACCTACTTGACATCTCTGGTACATTTGCGAGTCGTTTCCAGCCTGAAAATGCACAACCAATATCTTTCTCCAATTTCAGGCTGTTTCGTTCGGAAGGGATCCAGTTTATCAGAAAGTACAAGGTGATGGCTCAAGAGTTCAACTTACATGAAAATGGAGGCTACCCCGCTGAGTCCGGCGATCTGAGAAGATGAGGGACGCGTCGAGACGCGTCTGGTGAAGTGGTTGTTTTGCATGCATCTGTGATGGTTACATAATAACGCAGGCCGCCGGCTATTTGACGCGGTAACTAACAGACTAAGTAATTCCTCGATCGCCTCTTTGGCTATTTGAGGCTGTTCTGAAGGCCTAGTAAACGTGGATCTAGGGTGTTAGCTCAAAGCTATCCAACGGCAGATTCTATCTTGCTTTATTCGCAGTCTGATTGTACTGGTAGCTGAGATCTTCAGCCCGGTCGGCATGATCATTAATATTATGCTGGGAATTAAAATACCCACCCAACTCACTGGCTCTGATTGACATGATTGTTCTTTTCAATTGTTCATTTCACTTTCACAGCATACAATCTGATTCCGGGGCGTCGAGGAAGGCAGGTAACACTACAGCAACATTCTGTACAATTGTATTCTCCTACTTAGCGCGCCCTGGAATAATACCTGTTTACTGAGTTTCTATGCCCTCGTGAGGCACGATCGTTGGGCCTAGAATGAGGTTTATGATCGACGGCATGCTGACGTGAGCAGATCTTTCTGCTCTCCGCCATCATCAGCCCCGTCCGAGGTCCTTCGCCTTCGCCTCCAGCTTGGGCATCCTTGGATTTGGATTCCTGTTCCTCCTCTTTGTTGCCACACTCTCACTATCCTCAAGTCTCAAATCTCATTGAAAATTCAAAATATTGACCACCCCTATCATTTACTGGACCTGGTAAATTGAGCGAGAAGAGCGTCAGATGGGTCAGAATGGGTGCAACTAGCTGCGTTATTGTGCCTCTTTGTGAGCAATACTCACTGTCTCGCGCTGCGTCGTATCCTCCTAGTCTTGGGGGATCGCTCTTTCGAAGGAGACAATGGTTTTGGATTTGAATCAGCTGTGTCTCAGTCCCTCTAACCTGAACTGTACTCATCAATGCTCCTCAATTCATACAGTGCGCTCCGCTCCGAGTATTCAATCCTTTAACCCCACATACATTTACATACATTCCTTCCATGAACATCCATCCATTCACTCTACATACTCCCCACTGCACAATGCACTCAGTGCCTTCACGCGAATAACCATCTCCCCCACCGCCGTAATAAACATCTCCCCCGCACACCAGTGCTTCACGCGAATAACGCACCCCCGCACATTCAGTGCTTCACGCGAATAACGCACCCCTGCACATTCAGTGCTTCATGGAATAACGCATCTCCCCGCACACTCAGTGCTTCACGCGAATAACGCACCCCCCGCACACTAAGTGCTTCACGCGAATAACGCACCCCCTGCACACTAAGTGCTTCACGCGAGCCGACACTAAGTGCTTCATGCGAATAACGCACCCCCGCACACTAAGTGCTTCACGCGAATAACGCACCCCCGCACATTCAGTGCTTTCACTTGATCATCATGCATTATAAAATTGAGTTTCTTTCGCTCGTCTCCCGCAGTTCCCTCACTGAAAATTTGCTTCGAGCCACCACAGCTCGACTATCTATATATTGTATAACCGATAAACACTGTCTAGCACTTTTCAGCCGATGAGCTACTATTATTGTCTGGTATCTGATTATTCTTCGCCAGATATTACTGGTTACAGAGGGTTTACCTTTTATATGGTGCGAGATCATCTGCTTGGGGTTTCTGATTATTAGTTTGCCAGGTATTCCTTTCTGCTGAGGAGACCTCTCATGCCCAGCCCTCCTGCCGGTACCTCACGCGAATAACGCAATCTCTCACCTGAATAACGCCAAACACATCTTGCAACACCTCCTGCGAATAAAGCACACCCTCACACGAATAAAGCCAAACACGTCTCGCAGCATAACACGCATTAATTCATCTGGCGGCACCTGATGCGAATAACACACATGCGCACGCAGACAACCAAATTTTAAGACTAACCTTGAGATACATTCTAATGTATTTCATCCCAAGTATATGGAAACATTGTTGCGTAAGTATTCTAGATAAGTCAATCTTCCTATTCATTTGAGTGTATACTTACGATGTCACATCTTTTGGCCTCTCGCCGAACGCGGCACATGGGTGCCTAGATCGGGGGAGCTCGGCTTCAGGCTGGCGGCATCCCCGCTGCGTCGCCCTGCTCCTAGTGTTTGGGTATCAGCGCCACCGCCAATCCCTCAGCCTTGGTGAAGCCATCCGCCGGTTATCCTTGGCGTCCCACTGGTGCCGGGGATTTCGCCCGCTCCCAATTCATAAACGACCACGGTCACGTCAGCTTAAGGAGTTCATAAATACACGAACGGAATAATACCTGTTTACCGAATCTCATAGCCCCGGTGCCGAAGCGAAGCGGCGGCATGTCTTGTGTGCTGAAAACGAATTGATCTAATTCTGATCTGGTCTGATTTTTTTGCTCAGAAGAACCAAGATTGAGGGAACACTTGGCGGAACTTATGGAATCCTTCAGTTACGTACTCGGGAGAGTGAGCAACTTAATGGTGAAAATCGACCACGTCTCGTTGTCTGACTCGTCTTGCAATCACAGTGAAATCAACTTTCGTGCCCGACCTTCATACCTCAAGCTGTGACGTCCTTGATCCCGACCGGTCATGAGATCTGCAAAACTAGATCATGTGGGTAGATTCGCTGATGGACAATGATGAGTTGCTGAACCCGTGTGCCACCTAGCGAAGATACATATAAGAAGAGACCGCATGGGCGGCGACGCCGTGTCCCTCTTCTTCGCGCAAACAATGCGTCTCCCGAGTGTCGTGCTGTTGCTGGGCCTTTCCTCGTCTGCGTGGGCTGGAGTCACGGTTCAAAAGCCTGGGCTGGTCGTTCCGTTCACGTATATCTCCCGCCGTGATGAGGTAAAAGTTTTAATCCTCATTCGTGGTGCTGAAGACAAATGCTTCGATTGAGGTAAAAGCATGTTTACGAAAAGCTATGCGGCATACAAGTGAGTTTGAAAGCAAGTTCGCTCGCATATGTTGTTAATGGGGCCAACAAACAGAGAGTATGCCTTCCCTCACGATGACTTGGCGGCCATAAGCAAGGGCTTCTGGGATTTCGAAAGTACGTTCTACCGGCGATTGCGTGGACGTGCTTTGAACGAGTTGGTGGATAGACGGATGGGGATCCTCGGTTGTGGATGGGATGGTACGTTTCTGCGATTGTTCTTAAACTCATTCTCACCAGATTTCTTGTAGGCTACCATGGTGCGTGCCTGTGACATTCGCAAAGAACACTTTTGCTTACTACTTTTTAGGTCATCATGGGATTGGAGGTATCCTGCCGCTTGTAGTTGCCCTCTATTATTCTCAGCATTCTTCCATAGGATATTTTCCTAGATGCCGTCAATTTCTCTTCCCACATCGATTTCAGCGCGCCCAAAATCAACCAAACCGTCAGGTAGATCTCCCTCCGCGGCTCTGCTTCAACCAGTTATTTGATAATGATAATTACAGTGTTTTCGAATCAACCATTCGTTACGTCGGTGGCATGGTCGCATCATACGAGCTCAGCGGATACCAACACCCGATCCTTATTACGAAAGCGAAAGAATTGGCGGACAAATTGGCTTATGCCTGGGTCGGAGTATGTCTTTCATTTCGGTATATATATTGGGAAACAAAACTATTTAAAACATTTCACCCCAGGGCAATCAAGTTCCTTACGGTTTTCTCAATTTCACTACCAATTCTCCGACGATCACTACAGAACGTTCTGTTTGTCCGTTGCCTTCATCGTGTCCTGATCACACATCCCGCAGACAAACCTCGCGGAGGCTGGCTCGCTCACTTTGGAATGGTCCACTCTCAGCAAATATGCAAAGAATGCCACCTACGGGAAGTTGGCCATGGAAGCTGTCAAGCATATCGCCAACCTCGTACGATGACATTCCCGAGTAACCTTGGAATCAAGCATTGACCACTTCTTTCCAGCCGGCTCCCTTGCCAGGTTAATTTGACCGTGACCTTTCTACCGTCAACCTCGCTCATAGGCTGTAGGTTTGGCCGCACAAATTATCGATCCGGGGTCAGGAGACTTTGTCGGCGCGTACGTGGTGAGTTTAATTGCGTAGTCATCGTGGAAAAAGTCTCTCGAATCCGACCGATAGAGCTGGGGAAGCGAGAGTGACTCTTACTTCGAGTACCTCATCAAATACGCCCGTCTGAGCAACACCAATGATCCCATTTACATCGACACCTGGAAGGTACGTTGGTGCTCGGTACCTCACCAACAGATTATCTCTAATTCTACTGTAGACCGCAGTGGATTCATCCATCCACACATTGTTGAAGGTGAACGCGACCCTTGGCCCAGTGTCTTTTCCAGTTCTCATATTCCACACAGACGTCCACCGTAGGAAACTACAAGTACCTTGCGGATCGCGACGACGACGGGAAGATCCTCCACTTCAGCTCGTGAATGCTTTGAATTCCTCCATTGCTTGCAACTGAGGGGCGGGCGGACAGACATCTCGCATGTTTCCATGCCGGAAACTGGCTTTACGGTAGAGTGCGAAGTCTCTTGTGGTGAGCTGAGCTCACCTCTGTGCCAGGGGGAAAGCTCGTGCAAAATCAAACAATCTTTAATTACGGCTTGGAGCTCAACGACGGCTGTTGGGTGGGTCATCCGTCCAGTCTAATCTTCTGTAATTGATAATCCTCTGACAGAATACTTACGCGAGCACCATGTCTCCATCTCTCTCGTACACGTTCCTTTTCTGTGCTAACCAGTTTCCCTCTGCAGGAGCGGTATCGGTCCAGAGGTATTTGCTTTCATCAGCAACGACGGCAATTACACGGGCGGAGACCCTCCCACCGCAGAGCAGCTCGACTTCTACAATGAGCACGGATTTTACATCACCACGGCAGACTACGTCCTCCGTCCCGAGGGTATGTGTTCCCTCTCATGCCCTCTTCATTGTGTGCTATACCTTATTTTCTGCAGTATTAGAGGTACGCGTCTTCGAAGTTCAGAATAATGCTTGTTAAACAAGAGGTTGACGCAGAGCAATTTCTACGCTTGGCGCCGTTTGTTGTCACTGAAACTGCTTGTATTCAAGCTAACCCGCACTTGATAGTGACCGGCGACACGAAGTACCTGGATCGCGCCGCATTGGCAATCGATTCTTTAAACAAATACATGCTCCAGAGTAGCGGTGGCTACGCTGGGCTCGGCGACGTGAATAACGTGACCGCCGGGTATTGGGATGTTCAAGAGTCCTTCTGGTTCGCGGAGGTGCTCAAATATTTGTGCGTCGGCGCATTTCCCTCCAATTCTCCCTTTCACACAACACATTAGGTACCTCACGTTCGACGCGCCCAACCACATCAATCTGGATGAATGTAAGGGTCCCCACGTATAGTGCGACAGTCCCTTATTCTTCGCAGACGTGTTCAACACAGAGTGCCAGCCCTTCAAGGCCCCACCCCCATTGAACTCCTACGAAGGGTCGGGAAAGTGGATGCCATCTAAACCATTCACCCTCCACCCCGGATCAGTACCAGCAGCCACAATTTCTGGGCTTCCTCGGGCGGCGCGCCCGTTTTAATATGCGGCAATGTTTAGTTATCTAGTGTAGCAGTGTAGCCGCTTCTTGACGTATCCACTGAGGGTGCATGTGCAGCCTTAGGCTCTTAGCTTATTGCAGTTTACGTATAAGTTGGCACAGCCTCATTTTGATGGCATTTTAAGTCGTCCCGGTAAGTGAATTGTTTCTTGCTCATTTCTGAGCCGATTTCGCTAAAACTATATGCTAAATTCCTTATTTCAAGATGCGCACTTCATGGTCTGAATTATGTAGCCTAATGCCAACTTTTGAGAAACCCATTTTGTGGCCGTGGCTGATTGTTGTGTGATTTTTCCAGGTCGCATTTCAAGCCTATGTCATATTCGGCCATTTTAATGCGAGTCTGTTGCAAACATTTCCAAGTAATTAGGCTGCTTTTCAATCAAGACCAAAACAATTCCTGTGTTGTCGCGACTGGAATGGTCTGCAAGGGGCAGGGGGAAAGAAGGAAGAAACATCGAATAGGCACTTGGACAACGGTGATGAGTAGTTCATAACTTTGCATGGCTAAGGGTTCGTTCTTGAAGGAGGTATGGAATCTTCAGAAGGGGAATTAGATTTTCTGCACAGATCTAACACAACATAGGATTCGTTTGTTATTTGCTTTGAAAAGAGAATAAAAGCAGACGTGGAATACCCAAGCCAAAGCCTCAAGGCGTTGTTGTCTCATGTTTGACCACCCTATTCTTCAACTTACGACAATATTATTCATTCCTCGGTTAATCCACACTATTCCCCGCTATAGACACACAATTCTTCAACTCACCACACTGGTGCATGTAAAAGTTTCAGAGTCGCGTCGATTATCTTTTTTTCCACTCTATTGCTCCACAAAATCTAGAGTCGCCTTCTCTTATAAATTCCATCAATGAAAACTTCACTGAGATCACTCAATTTGCTACTAGAAAACCATACTACTCTGTGACAGACCCTGACAAATCGTCGTTTTTTTCTCTATAAGACCGTTGTTGCCCTTATCGAGCGGAATGGGGTGCCCCATCCTCGGATTAAATCAATAAGCTCGATGCCAGCGCCTCCCCAGTTGCGAAGGTCAATACCTTTCTCCTTGGATTGGGAAGTACCCTCTCCGCTTGGGATTGCGGGCCTTACGACGCTAGCTTCAGCTCCGGAAGTAACCGAAACTGAAGAATCGTTCGACTCAACCTTAACCATAGTCGCGAGAATCCGTTTCTAGCATTTCTCTTTCTCGGCTTCGGTGAGTTGACTTTCTGCAGCCTTAATGGCAGTGTCTTGTTCTGCCGTTACAACAGGACTGCGCCGAGGAAGAAATTCGACTTTTTTTCCCGGCCTTCCGGAGCTTAGACAAAGACTCCAGACTGGCACGGCGGCGGTTCTTACGCTCGACCGTCTGCCAGGGGTTGGGATTCTTGTCCTCAACTATCTCCACGCTGGGAGATACGGACAGGGCGGGCTCAGACGACACTTTGAGCTTCAAGTTGTCGTCTGGGTCCCCCTTCGAGCCTACTTCGCTGGGCGCGGAGCTCAACACGGACGAGCGAGCAGCGGCAATGTCGCTATACTTGCGAGTATCCGAGTCAGAGTCTGAGGTGTCAGAGGCCGGCTGCTCAGCAGGCGGCTTGACGACCTTCCCATCCTTACACGCGCGCAGCGAGTACGTAGACTGAGTGGTAGTGGCCATAATAAAATTCTTCGAAGATCGAAGATACCGGTTAGAAATAAAATGAAAGACAATTGTGTACTGGTTAGGTGTATGCTGCCAAGGTGTCGGTTATTTCTTGGTTGATCAGACCGAGAGAGACCAGAGACGTCGGCAGCGGTGGTACTAGTTCAAGCAAAAACTGGTAGCGCTTTGTTTTGTCAAAAAGATGTGACGAATCGCAAGTTACGCGGAGGTAACAAGGTTTCGGCACAAGGTTCAGATGACTTAAAAATAGGCAGTGACAGTTGTAAATCGTATAATTCCCGCTTGAACTAGAGATTACAGGCGGCCTTTATACTGTAAGATGCGCAGTCCGTTGGAAATTCGTAGTAAGGTAAAATGTATCCGAGTTAGGAAAAAGTGTAAGGTAGAGAAGGAGAGAATTTGGCCATTAGCCAGAGGATAAACACAAGGAAAGTGTAGAGTGGATATGGGGTGGTAGAATAATAGTTGGAGCGATGAACGAGGCTACGAGGGAGTTGAAGAACGTCCGAGATGGCCGAGCTTGATGGATGTCCGAAAAAGGAAAGATACCGTCACATTCGTTACAGATGGGAGCGGGGAGGGCCTGCACAGGAGGACAGGCGGGAGGGATAGAGCACCGTTGGGAGAGGTCGAACGGGATGGCGTGAGGTGGCGTTGGGTAGGGCGGAATAGGTCAGTGAGTGAGCAGGAGGTGAATGTAGTCTCTTATAAACAGACGCTACAACAATATGGTGCTCGTACCTCGCATGTTGTAGTCTGTCGAAAAGGTTGATGCGTTGATCGCTGGCCGCGTTATTACAAATCACAAAAACAATTCAGATGCTGGTATGCATTCCAGAACAAGGTTTTTCACAGATATGGAGTCAAATTAGTATTTATTAGCATAAATTGAGCAACTTTCTCACCCAACTCGTGGCAGCATAGTCGAAGTACCAGGAGTTTGAACTTTGATGGCTCAACAGATGACAAATCCTGACATAATCTACTCTTTCTATTCCACGAGAATGGAAGTCGAAAAATAAAAATTTGAAGACATATGTGGTGTCAGACATGGATTTAAATATCCTTTCTCTCTCAAGGTTTGAGGATGGGGGTCCTGGAGATGCTAAATAGGCATGGCAAAGTTTCAAACTCCGACGATTATATAATAATGCGGCCACCAAACACGGTGGCGCGGTTAACAACAGACTTGGAATCTACTGTACTATTTAATTCGATTCGTCGGTCACGCGTCACGGGCCCCCAAATCGACGAATAATGTCGCGCCTGTCACAGGTCACCGAGGCTGAGCGCGAACTTGTCAAAAAAAAAGTCACAAAATCGCGAAAAAAACGCATCCAAAATCAAAAATTTTCTTCGCTGACGCGCCCTGATATTGGAATGGCCACGGCGCTCACACAGCTGCGATTTATTTCGCGTCATTCTGATCCGCTCGCTTGCACTGCGTCACAGAAACTTGCTGAGCGCGCGCCATTTCATTTATCTTGCCTCAGAATCAAGGCAGCTGAGCTTAGAATGGAATTCTGGATGTCCTGGAGCAAAGCGCGATTTTTTTTTTGTGTCACAGTCCCCAGGGGGGATCGACGAATATGAAAGTTCGTTGCTCACTGTCACGGGTCACAGGGCGCGCGAATTGAATTAAATAGTACAGTATCTCGAACCCTTTACTCCTGAGAATCAAACCATTGACACAAGGTTAGCTGAAAAGCTTTCCTCATTGTTCAAACCACATAGGCTGTGCTACCCCAGTGTCTTCCTTCCTTGCTATTTTGAGGAAGATTTCTTTTTTTTTTTGTTTTTAAAAAAAAAAAGTAGTACATACGACCTAGACAACTAATAATGGATTAGCCTCATGATCGCATAAATTTTGGAGGACATGGGGCCTCCGAGAGAGAAAGGAAACCACTCCGAGGAAATGCCTTACGCATGGTGTGCAGCACTCAACAGTGTGGGACTCAGCGCCATCATCGGTTGCGCCCCCGCCGTCCAACGGGCGGAGACGGAGACCGTAGTGATCTCTTCGGTGTTATACCCACTAAAACCCCGGGTTCTCGTAGCCAGTCTGCTGGCAGTGTACCTTCATCTAGCAAGGTTCCGCGCCAGGTGTCTAAAACGAGGGTGGGCGACAGGGCGTGTTGCTTGCCATACTTCGATTTATTCGTTAGATTTATATCTATCTCGAGGCGTTCGTTCATTATTTTGACCCATCGGTTATGCACCTCGTGTGTTGACGGTGGTGTACCGCCACATCCTATTACGCTGTCACAGCGCAGCTTCCAGATAACATGGGCCGATTCAGTCATCAAAATTTTATATAGCCGCGCAAGGGTTGGTTGTGGTTTGCCTGCATCATCTTTGAAAACGGCGAGCCCGCTTCCTAGTATGGTTCCCATTGACACCGCTGGCCATCTGGGTCCTTTTTTGGTCCAAAATTGCTCAGCGAGCTTCCAGACCTCGCTTTGACCGGGACTCGGGCATTCAAGTAAAATGTGGTCTAGGGTTTCCTCCGCGCCACAATGGACACAGTTAGCTCTCTCCTCGCATTCAGGGATGTTTAGCCACCATTTCCCGAGGCGATGTGCGTCGTGCATGCTCTTCCAAAGGAAGTTGCGGATGTTTCTTCCGATGTCCCGATGGCGAATCGATTTCCATATAGTCGGGGACTTGGGGTAGAAGGAGAAAGTGTCTTTAATTGCAGTCTGTACCCCCCTAACAATCTCATCAGTCTTCTTCCGGGACACTGGTTCCCTCATTTCTTTTATGCCCTTATAGGCAATGGACTGAGTTAAAGAGGAGAGCTCTGCACCTGGCAGTTGGCTATCTAACGCAACATCGAGATGAATGTTGTCGTCTTCAGTTTTACTATTTTGAGGAAGATTTCGCGAATGCCCGAATGGCCACCCATATTCTGTATTCCTTCAATGGCATGGCATTTCGAAATTCTCTGCATCATGTCTGGTAAATCCCGATCCGACTCCAGGTCCAGGCTTTGTTGACTTCATCTTTCTCCATGTAAATATTGGTAATTGCTTCCGCGGTTAGTTATACTTTGGCAACATTTATATGTCTGATTTTCCCAGGATTTTATATGTCTGATGATCAATATTGATATTGCATATTCTCGCCCATCTATGGCCAGACAGGTCTGATCATTGCTCTGGAAATTGAGAGCAGCCACGGTCTTGAATGATTTCAAATACCAGCAAACTCATTTCCGAAATTAATTGAAAGAAAGGCATAATTGTGTGTTTGACAAATTTATATGATTCATTTGACCTCTTGTATCCTTACCAGGTCACGCCACAGTACTGAGTGGATCTATTCAAATTGTTGTTGCAGCTGTTAATTTAAATTTTCTGATTCATTATAAATATGTAGTACAACGGAAAATCATATATATGGGAACCACCATGATTGAGTCAAGTCAACTCCTCAGATGCCTCCTCATCTGAACCTTCCGAATTTTCACTGACAGAACCTTCTCATGCTTCCTCATAGTTGTGAACAAGTGTCTTGAGCTCCTCAGCCTCAGACAGTTTGCCCAGACGGCCATACATTAATGCTAGATTTCGCATAGTCCGCAAGGTGTCAGGATGATTGTCACCCAGCAACTTCTTCCTCTTCTCTAGCACAACAACTTCAAGCTCTTCTGCCTTGTGGAACTCGCCTAGGTGCCAGTATGTTGATGCCAGATTCCCCATAGCACTAAGAGTGTCCGGATGGTCATCATCAAAAGCCTGTCTCCACTTCTCCAACACTACAACATCAAGCTCTTCTGCCTTGTGGAATTCACCTCGATGGTTGTATGTTGATGCCAGAGTCCCCATAGCCTGAAGAGTGTCTCGATGGTCATCACCAAGAACCTGTCTCTGCTTCTCCAGCACTACAATGTCCAGCTCTTGTGCCCTGTGGAAGTCACCTCGACTATGATATGTTGAAGCCAGACTACCCATGGCTTGAAGAGTGTCTAGATGGCCATCACCAAGAACCTGTCTCTGCTTCTCCAGCACTACAATGTCCAGCTCTTGTGCCCTGTGGAAGTCACCTCGACTATGATATGTTGAAGCCAGACTACCCATGGCTTGAAGAGTGTCTAGATGGTCATCACCAAGAACCTGTCTCCGCTTCTCCAGCACTACAATGTCCAGCTCTTGTGCCCTGTGGAAGTCACCTCGACTATGATATGTTGAAGCCAGACTACCCATGGCATGAATAGTGTCTAGATGGTCATCACCAAGAACCTGTTTTTGCTTCTCTAACACAACAACTTGCAGCGCTTCTGCCTGCTGGAATTTGCCTAGGTGCCAGTATGTTGATGCCAGATGCCCCATAGCCTGAAGAGTGTGTGGATGGTCATCCCCAAGAACCTTTTTTCGCTTCTCTAACACAACAACTTGCAGCGCCTCTGCCTGCTGGACCTTGCCTAGGCGGTGGTATGTTGCAGCCAGGCTACCCATGGTCCACAGAGTCTCTGGATGGTCATCACCAAGAACTTTTTTTCGCTTCTCCAACCCAACAACTTCGAGTTCTTCTGCATTGTGGAATTCACCTAGAACCTGATATGTTGATGCCAGATTCCCCATAGCTCGAAGAGTGTCTGGATGGTCATCCCCAAGAACCTGTTTTCGCTTCTCCAATACAACAACTTCCAGCTCTTCTGCCTTGTGGAACTTGCCTAGTTCACGATATGTTGATGCTAGATGACCCATGACTTTAAGAGTGTCTGGATGTTCATCCCCAAGAACATGTTTTCGCTGCTCTAGCACTGCAAGATTAAGTTCCTTGGCTTCCTCAGACCGTCCTGCATGATAATAGATCATTCCGTATTGCGTACCAAAATCTACCACTGCCTGCTGATTGCCATGCCTTAAGGAGTCAGTATGGGAAATTAATCTCAGACTAGCAAGTTGTTGATGGTCATAAGGGATTTCTTGGATGGACATGCCCATTATGGCTGCCATGATGGAATGGTATGACTGTTGGTCTGTGATTGTCGTTCGACTCCAGCTATGCACTAGGGGATGAATTGAAAACATTTTTCTGTTTGGATGAAATGCCATTAGAGAATATGCCTTGATTTCATTGGTCACCTTCAGGAAGCGAAAGGTGTCCCATTCACCGGCAGGCTCTAAGAACTGTGCAAGGAACTCTAGTGGTTTTTGCAGTTCTTCTCTGGATGGAATGGCCAGTTGGAACTTGTATCTCGTGGCCCTGCGGAAAATCTCCTCTGAAATTCCATCCTGATGGAGAAATGAACAAAGCTGCAAGAACATCGCAGCTGGTGGACTGAGCTGATCAAAACTCATTTGCCATGTTGTGTACACTGTCCATTCATAGCTATCATGACTTTGGGCAGGTTTTTCACTCAGCAGTTGGGCCCGATTCCTCATGTAGATGTCCAAATAACTGTTGAGGGCTCCAGATTGTGAGATGAATGCTCCAGCCTGCACAATTGCAAGAGGAAGGTAGCACATTTCCTTTGGAACATCACTTATGATGAAGTAGCAAGAAACAGATATCAGCTCACCTTTACAATCTCAGCTGCAATCTTTGTGTTCCCTGATGAACTCTCTTGAGCAGCACTTTTGAGTAACAATTCTACAGCATCTGTCTCCTCCATATCAGACACAGCAGAGTTTGCTCCAGCATAGACACAGAGCCCAGGGTTACGAGTTGTGATGACAATATTTCCGTGAGTGCACTGAGGCAGAAAACTATTCAGGTTGAGCTTGGGGTCATCAGTGTTGTCGTAGAACACTAGCCAGTCTTCCTCTTTATTAGCAAGCCACCTCAATGCATCTTGTGAAGAGTTGCCAACATTTTTTATGGACACAATGTTCTTTAACCCAGTATCAATGGTTTCCGCAGTGCTGCCATCAAGGAAAAACTTCTCTGTGAATCTAAACCCATGATGATCAATATGGGTATTTACTTGTCAAAATCCAACTTACTGTGAAGAGTTATTGACAAATTTCAGCCCAATCTGTGTCTTCCCAGCACCACCCAGTCCGTGCAGAACATAAATATGTTGCTTGCCAATGTCCTGGTTGAAAAATTCATACATCTTGGCAAGGATTGTCTGTCTGCCATGGAAAATTCTCGATGGTAGTGGGCAATTGTTGATCTGTTGAGCAGTTTGATCTGCAGAGACACCTGCAAAGACCCAGGTAAAAACAGAGTCACACTATTGAAATGAGAATCTTACTGGGTGGCATCACAGTTGTATGAATATAATTTAAATTTCCACCAATGAATGTCCCGCCATTAATTACCCTCTGCTCCTGGGATTGGTCATCCAGAGGTCGGGGAATGGTCCCAGCAACAGAACCGATGACTGGTGGTGCAGTTTCACCAAATGGTCCTGTCAAAAGCCGCAAGTTGGATGATGGTGTGAATTGGGGTTGCATTTCCTCTGGTTGCATTTGGATGGAAAAGAGTGGATTTGGGACAAGCATGGTTGACGTCAACCCAGATGGGTTATCAGAGGGTGAAATTTCGCTGAAATCCCCCGGAGTGCCTGTGATGGCTGCGAACCCGGAAAAGGGATATTCAGACCCTATAGAGCTCATTGAGTCAGGAAGCAGCTCATGATATCCACCAGTAAAATCTTGTGAACTGTGTGTGGTGCTGACCGACTCCAAGAAGTGTTGAGAATTGTACTCATGTTCCTGTGGGGGGAATGTAAATGGCAGAGAGTTCGAGAATGATGGACCAGATGCAACAAAGGTAGCCCAGGGGTCCTCATTGGCAGCAAGAAAGGATGAGCCCTGTGCCCGATTCAGAATCTGAGGGCGCTGAGAAACATCTTTTTGCTTTCATCAGATCCTGTTGATTACACTGGGCAGGCAACATACCATATGGTAGCATCCTTGCAGCTCCAAATCCTCGGTCATTCCTTTCCACCCCTGCTAACTCGCAACTCAGGCCTTCTGTCACAAATTCTAGTGAACTGATGTTTTGCCCTGGGATAGCTTGTGCAGTATGAATGATAGCCATGTCCCCTGCATTGTCAATGAAAGTCCCGCCATTGATTTGGAACCCAGAGGCAGAGGTGAAGAGTGGCATGAGGGAAGCAGAAGAGAGTGGGAGACACGTCACTCGCCAAGAAGCTGTTGTAAGGCAGTGCTCTACTGCTGCCGAGCTCCGCGCTTAAATGGCGCTTATTTTACATCGCGCGCTTATTTGACCAGATCCCTGAAAATTCTTTTGTTTAGTATTGCATATCATCTGAGCAGCACACAACCCTGGAAAGTCTGCTTCCCCAGTCAGAAGCAAAAATTTTACATCCAGTGCTTATTTTTATTGGCCTGAGATAGCTGTGTCGCGTGGCATGTTGCACTGGTTTGCATGATGGATATCAATAGACAGGTGACATAGTTCAACAGCTGTCAAGCAACTGTCAAACCCAATTAAATCTTCAGCAGGAGTGTACTGCGTAGCTGTAGGACAACGTGTTGCCCTGTGGCCCAGCCAGAAAGATTTTCGAGTGGAGAAAGAACCAGTAACTATATTCCCTCAGTCATTCCCCGCAATTCACTGAATCTCAGTTGGCTACTTACAGCTGTCTAATATCAGTGTCTGTTTGTGTTTCTGAAATAGTACAGGCAATCATTAAATGAGTCCACCGCAATGATTATTCTGTCCGGAGTGTCTCCTGCTTACGCTCATACTGCTAAGGTTGAGGTCGAGGAGATGAAAATATCTGATGTAACCTACCTCAATGTCCATCCCATTACTGCTGTTTGCGGAACATAGGGCACGGATCAAAATTTCATCAAAAACTGTTGTTTTCACTAATGCCCCTGTATCTTGCTTGCCTCTACTCCAAATGCCCTGAAAACATTACCAATCGATTTCTACAGATGTCTTACAGTGCTTAGGCTCACTAGGATATTTATTTCTGTTGTTGATGGCTTTGTAAGCAAATTCAGGTGGTCTTCCACTGTTGCCCCTGTTCGGAAGGGAAAACAACTCAGTGTGCCCCAAATTTTTGTTTCGGGGAATGGGAGATCAATGCGGCGGTGCGAGACTGCAAATAGGCGGTCATGGGTGAGCAGGCTAGGGTTAGGAGCAGTTCCTCACTAAGTTCTGACAGAGGAAAGCAGTCGATTATTATGAATTCAACCAACGACATTCGGTCGCAAAATCCACGTACTGTACAGTATGTACCTTGACAAAAACGCACTCACCCATTCACGAAGCCGCCTCGCAATTTCGATTTCCATCACCCCATTCATCCTCGATGCCACCGATCATCGCACCATTCCGCGAAACCTTCATTTCCACCGTTCGTCCTGCAATGCACATACCACCGCCCGAGGTCCCCGATCGCCTCCGCGCGTTCAGCACAATGCGCGCACGGTACCCACATCGGATCCCTCGTGGGGCCGACGCTCGCGCCAGCGCGCTTTATTTCCACAGAGTCACAGACAGCTTGGCGAACTCGGTGACATACCGGTGCGGGGGGACGTCCAGCAGCACCTCCCCGAGGCACACGACGACGCTTCCAGCGTGGGTGCGGGCCATAGAGAGCAACACCAGCACGCCCTTGATGCTGATGTTGACGCTGTTTGTGTATTTTGCAGGGTGCAAAGTCAGCTTGCGCAGTGTGGGGAGCGTGAGGGGAAACTGCGCGCGCGCGTTGGGATCGACACATATGCGCAGCTCGAGCCCACCCCTGGGCCCGGGCGGGTGCAGGTCAGGGCGGGTGCCCCAACGAACGCGCGCGTGAGCCACAACCACGCCTTCGTCGTCCCGAGGAGCATGCGCACCGTCCAGCATGCGCTGCAGCACGCGACGAGGAAAACCCAGAGCGCGCACGTGTCCAGACACGCGCCATCCTCGGCGTCGACGCAGAAGCACCGCGTCTGCCCCGAGACGTCCTGCAAGATGGCCTCCTGGTCGGAGTGCACTTCAAAGGCGACGAGTGGTGCGAGCCCCGCGATCATGTACTCGAGGATGGGGTGGTCCGTGGGTGCGAACATTGTCTGCCCGTCCCTGGGTCTGAGGCCTTTGTCGTCGCAGACAGTGATGGAGTGCAGAGGGGGCGCGTGGGCAAATAGGCGGAGGATGGCGAGGATATCGGGCATGGGCATGTGCAGGTCCAGCACACGCAGGGAGGGCGGGGGGACGAAGCGTGGGTGGGAGACTGGGGACGATAGCGGCGAGTGTCTGCTATGGAACACTTTGCACAGCATCAGGGACGTCAGGGCGCAGCACTGCTGGAAGATCGTCGCGATAAGATCCATATCGAGCGGCGTGCCTTTCGCGGTGATGTCGAGTTCAACGAGGGTGCGTGCAAGGAGTGTCGGCCACGCATGCGGCGGGTACCGCTGAGGGAGAGTGCGCATAAATTCGGGGCGGTCAGGGTAAGTGGCGAGTCGGACTCTGCGCTGGGCCGAAAGATCTGTCCCATATGTTCGTGGGTGTACTCCCTGAGCGTGGTGAACTGGAGCCCCGCGTCAACGAGCACAAGGATCGTCACCGCGTCCTCGGTCTCTGGCTCAAACAGCATGTGCCGAATGTAGAGCTTCTGGATGCGGTAGACGTGTGGAAGAAGCGCCTCCACCACTGCGGCGCGTTCCTACGGTGTCGTGTCCATTGGCGCAATGCCGTATGCATGGCAAAATAGGTCCAGACGGATGTCCAACGGGGCTGTTCTGCTTCGCTCAAGGAGCAGGGGGAGCAAGCGGCAGTCGCGCTGCTTCGTGGTGTGGATGCACGGCCAGAGTGTACCACAACTGAGTGCGGCAGCGCGCCAGGCTTGGTTCACGCCTGCGACGTTGAAGAGGCCGTGAACGATTAAGGTTTCTGGCTCCGGCAGCAGGCGGAACAGTTCGACGAGGACGTCGGCTGGGAGAGAGCCAGCCATAAGTGGGATGTTTTTCTAGCACAGCTGTCGCGCCTTTATACTGGTGGGCTATCAGTCGGCGGTGCTGAAAATTGACTAAAGTGTCAATGTTGCCGAACCGGAACACCGGATTGAGCAGCCGATACTGCTGTATCTTGTCGAGTATACTGTGCTGCAGGGTTGATGAAATGCGGGTGGCCCAACAAAAGCCTGCTCAGTGCCTCTGGTAGAGAGGCTAGGATGGACTCGAGCTGGAGATTGTCAAGGTGAGAAAGAACAAGATTTGGCTGGGCAATGATTGATACAATCATTCCCACGTCTTCCCGGTGCGGTGGCGACGGTATTGCTATGTTCAATAGGGATAGATAAAATAAATATTATCTTATAAACTGTGTAGCCCGCTGTGCGGCAGGGCCTGCTATGTGGGTTTCCCATAGTGTAGTGTATTCTTGCCAACGCGCAGAAATAAACCTTCAATTAGGCTACAGGGCAAACAATATAATATACAAGATACGTCGTTTGATAGCTCCCACTTGGTCAGAGTGATTCACAGGAAATAATTACAAGTGCTGATAGGCTGAAAGATCTACTGAATAAAACTGCTGGCGAGATAAAAATGGCTGTCAGAATCCGACTACAGTTGCAGCCCAATCAAATGAATTGCCTTTTTAGGAAGATACCATCATTTTCAGCTCTTCTCCACCCTGAATGAGGCCTTGTGGGCTCTAAGCCTAAAGAAGTATACTACAGGATGTCTAGTCCCATCGTATTCTCTCAGGCATCCCAAAATCAGTTGTATCTATGGAGTAAATGATTACTTTCTGCCACTCATTCCGTGATTTATCTTGGCTCAATTAAGGAGAAATAACACATTGTGGCCCAAAAGACTGAACAGATCTCCAATGCATTGACATGTAGTCTAGTTCTACCATTTCCCCCTGGCTCTAGAGCTTTCGAGGAATGCTGAATTGTCCAAATTGATGGCATCTTCCTAAAAAGGCAATTCATTTGATTGGGCTGCAACTGTGTAGTAAGAGCATGTGGTTTTCGGCCGAGGGAACATCTGTAAGTAGCGAATATTGGGAGTTGGATTTCGCTAAACAGTGACGCGAGGTGGGGCTATTCCCTTTCATTTGTGAAAGTGCTGCAAATGCGCAGATTCTTCCAGGACACACCATTGTGACCCAAGGTAGAGATCGCGATGAAGGGGCAAAACGAGTAGCTGGTTCCGAAGGAACAGAAGTTGGTAGGTGGACGAAGGGATTATTGTGAGGATTGGGATGGGAATCCAACAACACAGGGGTCATGGACTCAGAGTTCAGAGTTTCAGAGTTTAAATTAACAGTTCAGAAGCAACGTGACATACAGCTGTAGAATCATCAGATGGATGAAGTGGGAGAAGAAATGCAAGACATACACGGTGAATTTAGATGCCCTGCCTGATCTTGCAAAGTGCGAGGGCCATTCGACGCTGCAAAGGACTCATCACATGGTATTGGGAAATAGGAGACCAAACGTACACGGAGAAATGTTTCAGCCATTCGCGCTCCTAGCTGTTGTCGGAAGAGGAGGCGGCAGGTACACATCTAGCCTGGACAATCAAAGTAGGCAGAAGAGAAATAATCAAACGGGATGAGTAAAAAGCCCAAGCGTCGAAAGTATCAGGAAGTATCAGGAACTCTAACCCGAGGGAATCCCGAAGAGAGCACTCCAATCGAAACCAAGAACAATATCATAGGCCAGGCCCTAGGCGACAACAGATTATTGAAGCACAAAGGACAAAGGACCAGAAATCCTGGCAGAGACGGTGACGAGGAAAGGTCCAGGTGGAGGTCGGGATAGAGTACTGGCAAAAGCAGGTGATATGAAAGTACGGGCAGCACCAGAATACGAGACGGAGTGAGGTTGGTGACCTTCAATGAGAAGAGACATGGTCGGAGTGGATACGCGGGATTAGAAGTACGGGCAGCACCAGAATACGAGACGGAGTGAGGTTGGTGACCTTCAATGAGAAGAGACATGGTCGGGAGTGGATACGCGGGATTAGTGCTAGCTCAGGCAAGGCGACCCTGCGAGCCGGCCTGAGTGAAAGGTTCGTCGTGTGTAGATTAGATACACCTAATCTACACAGCCACTTTCTTCTCTGCTCTCACCACATCCTCAGAAAGTTTTTCACGACTTTCTATCGTCCTCGAGCTCTTTCTTTTTGCTCCCACCCACCCACTCCTCTTTCTTCTTCTCACGCTTGGGTTGCTTCGGGTCTTTTTCATCCTGACCCTTAGAGGCCCTTGTGTACGGGTTCGGCCCCACCTGCGTACCATTTCGCTCCGATCCGCTCTTCCCCGCTCAGTCCGGGAAGTCCCGATCGGCCGGGATGGCCGAACCCCCCCCCCCCCCCCCCCCCCCCGCACACACCAAAAAGCACCAGTCGTTTGGTGAACACCCGCGGATATACGGGAGCATGCCAGAGTTCTTGGACTACAGGCGCCTCAATTTTGGTGGTGACTTCATCCTCGCGGTTACCCGTTATGCACTCGATACATATGTCACGGACGATGAGTTGAAAAATCCTCTCCTGGCTGCATGCCAGACGTTGGCCATAGGTACGTAAATGTATTTTAGAAGTGTATGGGCCACGGCTGAGCCAGTGCTCCAGAGGCATTGATGATGGAGAACGGTGGGTGGTCATGCTTGTTGTCGACAGTCCTCATCTCAGTAGATGTCGCGTCATATGAAATGGAAGTCCAGGAGAACACAGCGGACAATAACGTCGTCACGATGGGATCAAGTCGGGAGGTGCTAGGCCTGTTTCACCAGCCACTTGTTTGAAACTGCCTGCCTGGATTTATTCTTCCTGAGGTTTGTGCAAGGAATCTGGTGGGTGGCCATCGATGAAAAATGTGTATCAGAGGGGTAGAACCCACCTCCAAAATTTGGGGCTAACATCTGGCTTCACACCAACTTCTTGCAACACCCTCCCCTGGCGCAACCTAGATATAGTAACACTTGTCAACTCACTAGCAGTTGAACAGTCAACCCACTAGCAGTTGAACAGCTGTTCAGGCCCACTTTTGACAGCAGTGGCATTTTGATGTCCATGCCGAAAACATGCCGAAACAAAACAGGAGTCCAGGGCATAGATGACATGACCTAGACGATGCGAGTAACACCATCAGCTTTAGCTTCTCATAATAACAACAGGCTGTAATACGCTACCCAGAATCCTGGATAAGTATTGCTATAGTCGCCAATTCTATTCCACCAACTTTGCCTTTCGAATCCAATATGACGCTCAGATAAAAGTTCACATGTCGTGGTCGTACGAGCACTCGGACCAGCCCCGTGACTGTGCCGATGAATTGTATCACGTTCATCACTGTCCGCCTACTGCTTATTTGTGGTTCTCTTGCAGAGAGCGGCCAAATGTTCACTGAGCAACATGGGTATATCCTGTTAAAGACACGCTGTTTCCGCAGCGTCTCGCTTCCATCGACATGCCTCAAGTCGCTGACCCACAGTCCTGAACATCGGGTCATGGCAGCAACATCTCACAGTCAGCTCTCGAACATAAATACGAGGTCTGTTTGCTTCAGCCCTAGCAGTGCTATCTTCCCATCGAGCCTCCCTGTCATGAACTTCGCCTTACTCGTAGCCTTCGCGTCTGTGCTTGGTCTCTCAGTAACCGCAAGCTCCGTGTTGCCAACTGCTTGTGGACCGAATGCCAATATTCTGAGCGAAAGCAGCTTCGCTCATAAAGGAGCAGAAGTCAAGCTCGCGACCATCTCTTGCCCGGGATCTGATGTCCAAGGCAGAGGCTCACTCGCGAACGCCTCAAAACGTCAGGTAGTCTCGCAATGCGACGCAGTCACGAACCCCTGTAGTACGTCTTCTTTCCGCATTCTCGCTAGTTTTTTCATCTAGCTTTTTCAGGTTCCATAGTGTGTGATCTTCGTCCGAGCAACCGTCTCTCCTCGACTGCAACGATTTAACAATTGCCCTGGACGGTCTATGTATACATTTGCTAGATCGCTTTTCGACACCGAGTGATGAATTAAATTAATTCAGCGGACCCTCTTCTCATTCCTCCCTCCACTGGGGTGAACGCTACCCTCGCCACATGCACTTACATTTACATCAATCTTGATACTGTTGAATACAGTGTTTGCGGATCTACTTTTGTAAGTCTCTTAGCTTCTAAGCTAGGTCGCATCTCCTGACGGGTCCGATAATTCGTCCAAAGGGCACTTTGAGCAGCGACACAACTACGCACTGTTTTTACCACGTCGACCACCGTATCGGAGGCCTTTGCTTTTCTCCCCAAGTTCCTGGAAACGATTGGTTCTTCCAGTAAGTCACTGAATTTCCCAGCACCACTGGGGCGTTCTGAATATGATGTCGCAGAGTTGAGTCCTCAGACTGACAGGGAAAATTCGATACGGTTCTTGCGTTGAGATTTTCGAAGGAGACTGTTCGTACATGCAATACGGGTTTTAAGATATAGGTAGTATCTGTCTAGGTTTAGCACGTAGTGGATTTGAATAATCTCAAAGCTGGCATATACATCCAGGCCAAGGGAGGGAAGTAAAGTGGCGGGAAAAAATACTGTAGGTGGCTTATTGCACCAGCAGGATGCGAGCCGAGAAATACAATAGTATCCGCAAAGGAAGAATATGGAGGTGGGAGCACATATTATAACTGCAGGAACATCTCTTAGTAAACTCATCGTCATTCACCGCCCCGAACGTGATCAGCTCCCATCTTGCACCACACTGCGCAGACTCCTTCCGCTCTCGTTCGCAACACAGGAAGACGCGTGCGCGCACAGCCCTCCTGGGGCTGGAGCGTGAACAAGAACATGGACGCGGCGGGGTTCTCACAGACTCACACGTGTCGAACGAGAACTTGGCCCCGTGTAATGTAAAACGAATACAACGATAGGTAGGATGAACGGCGACGGGATATCAAGGGTGAATATACGCAGGCGAATGGGACACGAAATAGAGATCATGAACGAGAATACACACCACGCACCCTCGGACTCAGAATGCGTCCCGCATGGGGTCCGCGCGGCGCGTCTCAACGGCATTTCCTGTTTGGCCTTGGGTGCGCGCGTAGCCCGCGGTCTTGACCGGCAGCGTTTCAATTGCTTGGCATTCCCAGCTTTGTGTCTGGACCACGTCCAGTCTTCGAGTCCTCAATAGCACTCAGGTGGTCTTCCCCACCCGGAATCTCCCACCTCTGGCGGACTGCCCTTCCTCTCGAGATGTAGCTGGAGACCAGCTGGCCAGATGCACTGCTTCAAGCGTTTAGCGCACTAGGATGCCATTCCAGTCAGTCCTCGCGCGGAAACACACCATCTACCCACGACTCCCTTACTTGAAATAACGGCCTGTCGCACATGGCGCGCACCTGCCCTCTTTCCGCTACCGGGCCGGCCGGTCGTGTAGGAGGACTGAACTCGTTGCTCCTTATTTTTCCCCGTCATTTTTTTCTGCCGCTCCCATTCGTCGTCACCAACGTTCGAGGTTGGATGTGTTTCTTTCTTTTGCGGCGTACGTCTTTTGGAATATTGCGGTTCCGATGAGGCGAACCTACCCAGGAGCCAGCAATGGTAATTCTCGGCCTGTAGCGTGTGGTGCGCACCTGCTATCCATTGCAGGTGGACTCCATTCGACTGGGATTCTCCAGCTTCTTTTCATCCCGATTCATTCGTTCTCAGCGTCTCGGAACATCTCGGTATGTATGTATTCCTGCATGTCTGTCCTCAATTCGGACACGATTACTAATTTCTGTGAGCAATATCTCCATTCTCACCGACCTGGCTGATTCCTACTCGAAATATGGACGCACCTATTCAAAAAGCTGGTCAATAAAATCATCGGTCTGTGGCGCATGGTGCCCGCTTGCCCCTTATCCGCCTTTTGCGATACGGTTATGCGGGAAGGCCCCGTTCGATTCGGGGACAGGCCTTGTCCAGGTGCCTAAGGATCCTTTTTCTTTTCTGTCCCGCTTTTTCATCCCGACTCATCAACTCCAAGCACCTTCTACGCTTATATTCCTGACACAGCCCTTGCGTCGTAGACGATACTATTTGTTAGAAAAAACATTTCTGACTGTCGCGCATCTGGCTGATTCCGACTCGAAATGCGGACGCATCTACCGAGATCTGACCAAGGGGATTATTGGCCTGTAGTGCACGGTGGGTAGCTGCTCTCTTTGAGAGTTTGACGAGATATGGGATACAGGAAGACCCATGCTTCTGGGATAGGCACGCCGTTCTGAAGTAGACTGTGAAGTTAGTTTGATCCGCGACAATCAGAAGTACTACTCACTGAAATCGTATCGTGCCCGAACCAAGGGCGATGACAGGAATAATACATATCGAGAAGATGCTGGGAGTGAACGAGTTTGAATTTGAATTAAAAAAGGAGGACAGGTGAACGGAGTCCTCCTGCATAGCT
>JARJLF010002995.1:0-24661 GCA_029378395.1 Mycena leptocephala
CTGTAAACCGCCAGAGAGACTGAGATCCGTACTTGGAACTACGGCAGACTCTGCGTATGCTTTTTATTCCCTCACTTCGTCTTATTTTATTTTATTCTGCATATTAAATATATCTGATTCATGCCACTCAGCGTTGTCTCGAAGAACTCTCCGCTCTGGCAAGAGTTTTCAGCCTTTGACATGGTCATTGGCCGTGCAGCTTCACTCTCGACCCCCGAGTACTTCGACGTCGCCACTGCCTCGCCAAGAGAATTCAGGAACAAGAGGCCGCCTGTATGATTGACGAACCGGTAAACGACTATCACGAATCCAACGACCCTGATCCTCTCCCCTTCCTCCCCCCTGCCTCCTCCTCCCCCTCCCTGACGCGTTCACACCGCCCTCCTACGTCTATGGACTACAAGAAAAAATCATCCAAACTCCACCGTAAACACAAGCGTGAGGAGGTATAGGAAGAACGGAACCCTGGCATCAAAGCATTTCATCTGAAGCGCCGCGATGAGGCCCTCGTGCTGCCATTCAAGTCGATGTCGACATCGATGCACTTCCCCACTCCGAACCCGCATGGATCGGCAAGCGGAATGCACAAGATGACCACACTTTCGAAGATGGCATGGGTGGTCGTACCCTCCGTCTCCCAAGGTCCTTCTTATGGCAGAGGTCAGACGGTAAGTCAGATCTTCTCCTTTCGCATCGCTGACTTGGAAATTGTAGGAGCCTGGTGAGCTTCAAAATAACAAAGCCAATACCCAGGTCACGGACGAGCTTCTTGCAGATGAGTCTTTCCAGCACCTCATTTGTTTTGCCAATGGTACATTTCTTGTTTCTTTTATTTCCTAATTTGGACTAATATTCGTTCCAAGTCATATTCTGGATCTTCACCCATGTTTTCGAGCTCACCACCACGAAGGAGGAGAAGAGCGAGCAGGCTGAAGAGGTGAAGACTCGGTGGCAAGAGGGTGTCGCTATGTATTCTACTGTAGATAGTCTTCAATCTTGATACCCTGTATGGTTCTGTCCCTTGTTGAATTTATTTAGATTTTTTGCTTATTTTTTGCGATGGACTTCGACGGACTTGGAAGCTCAGAATGCATATCCGAGGCATGGCCGAGGCTTCGGCCGAAAAGTTCGGGGACCAGTCCGATGTGACAAAATATATTCCCTCAACCCTCCCTTTTGTGCAGGACAGTTCCATTTTTTTTCTGAGGACTCCAAAGGACCCAATATATGATACTGTAGATAATTGAGTTGATCTAAGATGCACAGAAAATGTAATTAATGTTCGGTGTTTTTGTTGCGAACACGTCAAGCTTTCGAGAGGTTTGGTATATTTGCCATACAAAGTCCGATCATCTTTCGTCTTCACCCCCATGTCTGACACCAACTCAACCAATTACTTGGAAAATAAATTAACTAAGGCTGAGATCACCGGGCAAAGGCGTAGAGCATCCCAGGAGAAGTACCGGACCATGTAAGAGCCTTAAAAAAATCTTTTTCTGAGCATGTGCTAATATCCCGTAAAATAGCCATTCTGAAAGACTCCGTGCCACAGCTCGCCTGTAGATGCAAAGGTATCCTCTCTCGACATTATCCACTCCTCCTACCAACCACTAGCCTAAGACTTCGTGCAGAAATGGAGAACAACGAGCATAAGAAAAAATTGGCCCAGGAGCATCGTCGTGAGATAGATGCAGAATATAGAGAGGTGTAGGTGCGTCTACTTTACAAAATCTAGTCAAGGGGCTAATTCTGTATTTGGGCAGTCTACGCCGCCAGTAAATCAAGCGCGGCCATTATAATATCAAAACTCACTCATCTGCAGGAAAGTCGTCAAAAATCATGGAATTAATGCATACATGGACAACTATGTCCCTCTCCTCAACGAATTCAACTCCTATTGACTTGTTAGGGTCAAAGTCAAGCTCTCAAAGGACAAGAAGGAGGCAGAAAATGGAAGCGTCAAGGATGAAGGGAAGGAATGAAATGTTTCTGAAGGTACACTAGTCCTATTTTTGGTCCAACAAATACCTTGGCAGTCAATGTTGACAGACGAATACCTTGTCAGTTAGTGTTGACAGAATATGTGGGAGGATATTCAAAAATAAGTGGGTATTCTCATGACGGTGCAAAGTCTATAAGAAACATCAGACATCTCAATTTAATTCTACTCTACTACAGGTGTATCCACACCCATGGAGTCATCCGACTCTGAATCTGGGTTGTAGAGGTACGGGTGCGTGTGAGTGTGAGCGCGAGTGTTCAACATCATGCTGGAGGTTCAGCTTGAGCTTCACCTCCCGCTTGATGCAGGGCTCAGGTTCGGTCTTAGTGCGGGGCTTGGGCTCGGTCTTGACACGGCGGTCAGGCTCGAGGCGGAGTCGGGGGGTTGTCACAGGCAAACAGGCGTGGTTTATTGTACCGGCTTTTGCCCCCTGTGCTCATTGAGAACTCCCAACTGGGGGCCGGGTTGAGGCAAGGTCTTTGTGTTATATCCTGAGTCGAGGTCGGATGACCGGATGCCGGCCGGTCGTTCGGAAGCCGGTTACCGGAAGGAAGTACCGGACGATAACAAGATGACCGGTCGGCCTAGGGAAGACGCAAGCACCACAAAAGAGGTGTATAGGGTGAGCGTTACTATCTGGCCAATCGAGCGGAAAAGGATAAGGGGTAGACGTCCGGATGAAGTCCGGACGAGAGGACTCAAGGAGCCAAGCAGAGGATATGAGGCTAAGCACGTTAATTATCAAACTGAAGAATACAGCATAGTACATAGGGCTTAAATACGTAGACATACGTGTCACTACTATAAGTAGTAGTATCAAAGCAAAGTCCAAATTAGGAGATAGAAGTTTGAGTCGGACAAAGCGACATCTAAAACTGGAAGTTGGAATCGTATGGACATACGGATAAACGGGAAACGCTCAGTAATCCTTCATTGCGTAAAAACCCGTTCCGAGCGGCAACCGGGTCGACCGGTTGCCGGAAGTCCGGAAGGATGGCCGGTCGAGTCCGGCCGAAGGGAAGAATACCGGCCAAGGGCCGGGTGTGTGTGCACGGATATAACACTTTGTCGAGTTGCGACTGGAGGGGAAAGGGACCGGGAGGGTGGGGAATAAGCAGGAGGAGAGGAAGAGGGGGGGGAGGGTCTTGAGGGTGTGCTGTAAGGGTAGAAGGGTACTGTGCGCGTCGCAAAATAGCGCTGTGGCTGTGGCGGTGGTGGATGGACGCGTGCAGACGAATCTACAATGTATATGGATAAGTAGCACAAAAAAAAAGAAAGGAAAACCAGTAAAATACTCACTTGTCTGTGAGGACCCACCAGATACTCCTCCACCTTGGCCCCGGCCTCCGGAAAGGCGCGCAGCAGGCCCAGCATGCGGAATGTGGCTAATGCTGCTAGCAATGTTGTGCGGGGTCGACGGTGCAATGTGCCAAGCATGCGGAACACCGCTAATGCTGCCGGCGCTATCGTTTGGGACCCGCGTTGCAGTGCGTTGAGCAGCACACACAGAGTTCCTGGCGCTGGCAGTGGTTTGCTCGTTAGTCTGGACAGTGGGGGTTGGCTTCGGGTGGTCACAGACGGAGGCACACGCGAAGTGCACCGGACAATGGCTGTGCCAGTGGAAGTACGACTTCTTCCACCCGCAGTTCAGGTCCGTTAACGTGTCGAAATATTCGATGGTGTTCTCAATTTTGGAGGCAGATGGGACGTTAGCAACAGCTGTAGCTCTATATAAAGAAGCCTAGGTAAGTAGTTTAATTGAAAACAGAGCAGTAGTGACACACCTAGTAGCATATGCCCCTTGCATAGGTCCCAGATACACCAGCCACCACCACTTGTTCCCCTGGCTGGAGTGCTGCTCTTCATCCATGGTAGAGGGCCAGTACTTGGTGGGGACACAGGGAATATAGTTTTGAGGAGGATCAGGCAGGTGAGCCAGTGGGTGGGTGGGTTTGGGTGGAGACATGATGGTTTGAGACGCGACGTGATCATCACAATGGTCACAATAGTGACAATGATCACACTGGCCACAAAAGCCGCACCTCAACATCGGCGGTGGGAGGGGTGCAATGATGAGCGCGAGGGCGGCACATCGGGCGCTTGGACGCAGATCAGATAGAAATATTATTTGTGATTTTATTGGTATTTTACATCTAATTTTTACATATTTTTTATCGACATGCGCGTTGGCAACGACGAGTGCGAAGGTGCGGCGTTGGCGCCTGCACCGAACACCGCCGCATAGTCTCTCAATATACCCATCTTTTTTTTCTTGAAGATATTGCTGCTATTTTTATTTTTAGAGTGATTTTTGATGGCAGGACAACGAGCGCGAGGGCGGTACGCGAGGCGTGTGATGGCGCTTGGGTGCAGATCGGATCACTGTATTATTTGCGATTTTAGCTGTATTTTATGAATATTTTTCATCGACATGACCGTTGATGACGTCAGCAACGACGAGTGCGAAGGCGCGGCGTCGGCGCCCACGCTGAACACTGCCGCATAGTCCCTCAATATACCCGCCCTTTTTTCTTGAAGATATTGCTGATATTTTTTAAAGGTATTGCGAGGTTTATTGCGGGTAGCCCTAGACGGCTTAAAAACCCTCTAATTAGAGGTGTCATCCGACTCCGATGACACCTCTAATTAGAGGGTTTTTGTGGGATTATTAGGTGGGTCAAAGAGGATGGAAGTGAGAAGATTCACATTGACTGGTTCGATAACATGAATATGTTGGCTTGGGTGGCAGCGGTTGGTGATTTTGAGGGGGCTGACTTGTGTTCACTGCAGCTTGGTGGATGGATACCTTGCAAGCTGGGTTCACTTCTTGGTGCCAGGATTAGATTCCTCACTCATTGCTGCACTCCAGTTGCAGGACGCAGAATTGTCTTTACTTTTTTTTGTGGATAGTTGTCTGTTTGAGAGGACCAGCAAGTTATAATTGAATATATCTTTGGTGAATACGTTCAAATAAAAATCCAGTTGTTGAATTGCTGAAATGAAAATGGTTAGATGTAATGGAAGGTATATTCATAAGCTGACATCTTCTACTCCTGACCACTACCATGAGCAACCATCTTGACCTTGTGCCATCCAATGTGCTTGATAGCATGCCGTGCCAGATACTAGAATGGCATTTCACATCGCTGGCAATGATTCATGGTGCCATCTTGGTAGGAAAAATTGCAGGAGCAACACACAGTGTGTTGCTGTTAAAGTCCATTTTGCCTAGTACTGAATGAAACAGGTCCAGGATACGCCACACAATCAAAGGCTCACTTAGACGATGCAGAGAACGCACTTGCCACTGCAGATGCTGCCAAAAATGCGCACAACACCGACAGAGAGCAAGCCACTGTGGAAAGCTAGATGCTAGCAGTAGTCACAGCCAACCATGCAATGTTTGGTGCTTGTCCTCCTCTTTTGGCTGACATCGAAATGTCAGGGTTGTATATGCCCCTCCCTACACCCAAGCCATCTGTAGATGCTGGAGTTACTTGGTGGAAAGACTATATAGAAGGGATCACAGAGCGCTTCATGATGCAGGTGGATGTTTATGCAAAACATGGTGCATTGTTTGCTTCTTGCTGTTCGTTGCTTGAGCTTTCTTCAGGCCTTGTCAAGAAGGAAGTTTTAACCAAAAAGGTCGATGACGCGTACAATGAGCACATACTTGTGGCCGCCCAGCTCATTGCCGTTATCTCATTCTGCAGAAATCTTGCAGGCACCGTTTCCCTGCACAGGCTCAAGAGACTGGTGTCGCCACGCATGAGCATCATCGTTGGGGCACTCAGTATGGTTTTGAAACAAGTGATGGCGTCTCACCAGGTGGTCAATGAGATGCACGCAAATGTGGTGGAGCACTGGTTATTTCTTCTGACTGAGCTGGAACATCAGTTGAGCGGTGAGGGTTGCGTGTGTGAAGTGGTTGGCACTGACAGACCCTTGGAGTGGGAGCGCAAGCATGTGGAGATCAGGCTTGGTTGTTAGTAGCACAAGCCACAAATTGCAAACTTATTCTCCATGTACAAAATTACAACGAAAAAGAAATGTACAGATGTTCAGAGCCAGAGCCCGAACATGCAATCCTGAACTCTTTTCATCAAATTCAACTGCCTCAAGTGCGCTCTTCCTTGCTATTCTTCACGTCCTAAATCACTCTAGATGGGGAAATCACATTCATATTCACTCCTTGAGTGGCCCTCTCAGATGCCACAGATCCTCGCATTGCTTCCTCCCTTGCTCCACATCAAGCTCCCGAAAACTTCTTGAAATCCTACAGTATTATGGTCATCAGTGCTCCTGCAAATTGTGCACACCCACACCGCATCAACGATGGACCTGGAAAGGTTCACCATCCAGTGGTATTTACGAGTATTGCTGTGGGTGTATCCTCAGCAAGAAAGAAGGTGGATGCAGAACCAGCGTGCACACCTGTTGAACTAGACCTATCCATGGTCACAGCAACATAGCTGCTGCATGCAGTTAACTTGGTCTCAAGTATGCTTGACAGGCAACAGTGCTCTAACGTCGCCTGCATCAAGCCTGAGCAGCTCCAGGATTCAGGAGCATCCCTGACAGTCACTGTGGTCTTGCCTCTGGAAAGGTCCCCACCGGTGGTCAGCATTCCTGCTGCTATCAAGCCCATACTCTGCACTGCGGATCTGTGCTGTCGCACAGGGCACCTGGTACAGCTTCCTTCTCCTATGAGCATTTCCATGGACACAAGCGGCGCATGCACATTTGTGCTGACGTCCCATGCTGCTGCTGCTATCAGAGCAGCGGTCAATTATGGGGGCACAATGTGGCTACTCCACTTGTGAACGAACATCAGGCGCTGCATGGCATGGACGACATGCACTCCAATCTACAAATATCCCTTGAGTCGCCTGCTCCCACTTTTGTTTCTGAAGGGGTTCAGGTCAAGCTGGGAGCCAAAGGATAAGGTTACTGCAATGAATCAGTATGCCCCTGCAAATAAGCGACTCATACTTGCAGATGTTGCACACATATCCAAGCTCGCTCCCCCTGCAACTGCGTGCATCCCTGAGTACAGCATCACTGCCCTGGACACTACCAATCTTGTGCAGAGCAATGCTAAGGGGCTAAAAAGAAATCAAGATGTATTAGCTGAGTCGCTTGTTGGAACGTGCAATGACCTGCTACTCACCTTGGACAGTGCTCTTCCATTCTCCTCTCGATCTCTCTCTCTTCATCCCAAAATTGTTCCACTGATGACTCCACTACTTGTGGTGGCTGGTACAAAGGATCTGTGCATCGGTTATCCTGCTGCCTCTATTCTTTTTGTTGATGGGACTACGGTTGAGATTGGGGGGGAGAGGGGGGGGTGAAACGATGTATCCACATCTGCAATGGGCACAGACAACGTTATGGTCAAGGCCAGGTGGCCAAAGTGAGTCGTTCCTGCTGTGGATCAGCTGTCTGCAGGAACACAAGCAGAGAATCCATACACCAGCGATGCCTTGTCAGCTGTTCCTCCTGATCGCTCTGAGTAGATGTAGGCCTCCAGACCTTCAAATCCTTCCTTGGCAACATGTGCACCTTTGGTAGCTTCCAAACCCAATGGTACAATCCTGGTCTAGTCTGCAGGGCCTGAAGCCACTGCGGTTACAGCAAATCAGCAACTCACAAGCTCCTGCAAACAAGTACTCACCAATGGCATGTCTCTTATACTGGAGGCTGGGCATTCTTCCAAGTCAGAGCCTCTCGCTCCTGCCCTTGTCATCAATGAGCCTGCAGTCAAGCTTGGGGGGCTCTACAGTATATGCTGCTGCTGCCACCACACCAATCGATTTCTTTCTCCCAATTTTCACTGTCACTACAATACAACTCTTATCATTCTCCCACCCTAGCTCTGCACTGTTGCTCTTGCCTTTGTTTCTGTTTGAAGGCTTGCAATCCTTCTTACCTGGATGTTACAGTCTGTGATTGGACTGTGCCATTCTTGCACTTTGATCTATCATGATTCCTTGATTACATCACTCCATCATGCTTTCTATTGATCCCATGCATTCCTGATATCCATCTTATTGTGTTGATACAGATCTGACAAGGATCTTATTGTCTCTATTGTTCTTATTGTCTCTATTGTTCTTATTGTTCTATTGTTCTTATTGTTCCTACTGTCTCTATTGTTCCAGTAGTATATAAGTAGGCTAGTTTAGACCTGGGTCCTCAGTTTCTCACTGTTGAGTCCAGGTGTGTTGTTAATACTTGCATCCCAATACATGAGTTTCTTACTGTTGACTCCAGACCTCTGTACTACCTGTTCTAACAGTGGTTCTGTAGAGGATGATAAGGATGTTTTGTGTAGGTGATGATTTAGCACTGGCCCTGGGTATAATATCACTGAAAGTAGGCAATGCCCAGGTTGGTGGTTGGAGTCTCAGAGACAGAGGCAGACACCCTGCTATGCACTTGCAGACAATTTCACTCTTCAATACATAATTAGAATAGATGGCATAACAAAGAAAAAAGGAAGGTACATACACATTGCAGGCAGTTTTGCCCTCATTATTCATCGCTTACACTGTTGTTGAATTTCAATTGGGGAAAGCCTTGAGTAGAGGTAGACAAAGTTGTCCTTGACAACTAGGCTAGAGTCCCAGGGGTGCTGTGGATAAGTTAATTGATGTAAGAACTCAATCAGAAATCAATGCACTTGTGTGAAGAGGGGGTGGGGATGAAAAGCCACATTGCCACAATGATAGTGCTCCTGTTAATGTGTTCTTGGGCCAGCAGTCAAAACAAGTTGAGGACTATTGAGAAGAAGTTCCAAGAGTGTTGTTGATAGGTTAGTTTAGGTATCTCAGTCAAGAACTCAGTACAAAATCAACACATTTGTGTAGAGGAATAAAAAGTCATAATGCTGTGATAACACCACTTGTGTCAACGTGTTTTTGGGCCAGCAGCCAAAACAAGTTGAGGACCATTGAGAGGGAGTTCCAAGAGTGCTTTTGATAGGCTAGTTCAGATATTTTGGTCAAAAACTCGGTAAAAAATCAACATACTTGCAATGGAATGATTTGACAACAGCAGCTTGGTTACTACCCTCCGGTAATGTCAGTCTTAAGCTAGGAATGGTGCTGTGGTTGGAAGCACCTGCACAGTAATAGCAATAAATGAATAAAAAAGCACAAAGAGTTATTTTATAAAAGAATGTTCACTGTCAAAGGAACAATGAGGAAGGAGCACATATAGCATCTGATTCTCTGTAAGTACATCCACAGCTTTCTCCTCTGCATTAGCAGGCTCAACAACTGCACAAAGGTATTACAAGATGGAATGCTTTGTAACAGAAGAAAACTCACAAGTTCTGAAGCTCTCTTCTGATAGTGTTGAGCTTGTGAATTCTTGCTTTGGAAAGTGGCATGTATGGTTGGACAAGTTGTAGCAAGACCAAGAAGTTGTGAGGGTGAGATAGCAGTGGATCAGATGTCCAGGACAACTCTGTGATAGCAACCTGAGGTAGCATTAGGGACTGAAAACTTCAAGCAACCTGTTGTGCCATTCTTCTGTTGACTACCAGTTGAAGGCAAGGTAGCAAGAGTGCAGATTTCCTCACAGATTATTAGGCAATGTGAGCTAGGCTGCTTCATAGTCCTTGATCATAGAGAGATATAGGCCTCATGAGTTGTTGATCTTGGGATGCAGCTAATCAGACTGGTACAGTGTGCAAGACCCTCCATCCAGTTGGACCACTCTTTGTAAACAATTTGTGTTCTAGGCTTAGATCAGATGGAATATCTAGTGAGCCAACATCAGGACTTACAACAACGCACCTGGGATGCAGGGATAGAGTTCCAAGATCTGATCTTGAATTCTCTTTTGTGCTGAAATTTGCAGTAGCTTGTTCCCACACCCCTTTTCAGCTGTAACAGGCCTTTCTTCATCTTCTTATTGCCCTTGTACTTGCACAATGCTTCTGCATTAATCAGTATGTAAGTGATCTGGTTGTGCACAGGTGCAAGTGAGTGGAGTGAATGAGCATACAATGGGAGGGGGAAGAGACAAGGGGTGGGGCAAAGGGAATGAGTAGGAAGTAATCAAGGCAGGGAGACAGGGGCAGGGAGAAGGGCTGAAAAGACAGGATAGGGACAGTAACAAGATAGAAAAGCAGTAAGAGAGAGGGAAGACAGGAGGTGAAGGATCATGGAGATGGAGAGGATGGAGCGAGCATGAAGTGATTTTGGGTAGAGAGGAGGGAGGTAAGCAGACAACTCAGGAAGGGGAGGGCAGAAAACATGGGAATCAAACAGATAAAAACATTGCACGTGTTCATTGTAGACAATTTACCCCTAGGAACACAATGTTGAAGTGTGGGACTTCCAGCATTCTCATTCTCTTGTTCTGTTTCATAGACACTTAGCTTAGACATGTGAAACACTTGGTATCCTAATGGATCTGGTGGTTTCCATTGTAGTATCCATGTGTATAGCCTTACTGCTGTGCACTGCTGTGCATTGCTGTGCATTGTGACAGACACAGCCTTGAGGCTGTGCATGTCATTGTGTATATAAGTAGCCTAGTGTAGAGCCTGAGTCCCCAGTTTCTCACTGTTGACTCAGGTTAGTTGTCTTGTATCTCTCTTCAATTTGAGTTTCTCACTGTTGACTCAGACCACTGTGCTTGCCTGATTCTAACACACAAGGGCCTGGATTAGTTTGAAGTGACTAGGTATGGGACATGCACATACAGTCAGAAGAGAAGAAAAGCTGGAGACAGGAGAAAAACTAGAGACCATGCTGGTTGACATCTGTAGAGGCTATGAGGCCCATGTAGTAGGGGTGGATAGGTGTTATATCCATGCACAGAAATTCGAAACTTTTCCAACTCTTCTTGCCGGCTTCACTCCGATCGCATCTGGTCGATCCTTATCTGGTTCCCACAACCTTGTCGTCTTGTTCTCATGACCCACTCCATCTCAGGTCTCGGGTTTTCACGCAATGAAGGATTACTGAGTGTTTCCCGTTTCCTTTTATTTTCCTATCCAGTTTGCATCCTCGGTCTGGCTGTATTGCCTCCCCTCGGTCAACGTCCGGCCATTCCCAATCACGTCCGGGATTACCGGTTGATGCTTATGTCAGCACCTGGCACTCAGCCGGATCTATGTGTCTTATCCATTCTCCATTATCTTCACATCGAGTTCGCCTCTCGGTCGGCTGTATATCCTCCTGTCGATTCCCGTCCAGCCATTCCCAGACTCTCCGACCTACGTCTGGTCATCCCTGGATCTGTCCGGGACTACTTGACGTACCGGCTACTTATTACGTCAGCATCCGGTACTTGGTCGGGTCGTTGAGTGTTACTCATTCATATTATCTTCGTATTACTCACTCCCTCCCTCGTTCTGGCCGTATCTGGCCTTATCTTGCCTTTCCCTTCCTCTCGCTTATCTTCTGCTCGCCTCTGGGACTTTCCGGTCGTACCAGCTCCGGATTACGTCATCACCCGGTACTCTATTCCCTATCCGGTCCCATTCCAACTTCCCACGGTACCATTCATTATCGGTATCTCATCTATGCTCATCCCTCTTGTCTTCCAACACTGTGCGAGTCGCCTTTGCATGTCCGGCTCAACTTCCGGTCACACCGGTCACATGTGACCGGTCCAAAGCCGGCTCTGATGCCGGGTCATCGGTATCTTATGTCATTATGCTTCTCTATCCATTTCTGTTCATTCCTTTGTCTATACGATTCCATATGCTCACTTATCCCATATCTAGACTTTACTTTGTTCCTCTCGTACTTCTATTCCCTTTCGGGATGTTACTTTGACATTACTTTATTAGGAATATGACACGTATACTTACGTATATAAACCCTATGTACTTCGTTGTATTCTCTATCCTGAAAATTAATGTTATTCCATGTTTTCTGTCATGGACTGATTCCACCCTTTTCCACATCGTCTTGGTTTCGACTCTGGAGGTTGTTGTCTTCACCTCTGGACTATTCCCACGCTTCGTCCGGCCCACCCGGCTCCCTGCCGGTCACCGTCCGGGTCCGGACTCTCTCGCGGTCTCTGTGATGACTCCCTGTTCATCTATGTCGTTGCTCTTTCATCCGATATACTCCCAGCCTTCGTCCAGTCCTCTACCGGTTTCCCTTGCATATATTCCCACGCTTTACCGGCTCGGATCCGGTCCGGCCTCTTTCCGATCATCGCTGGTCATCGCCTTGATGTATTCGATTCAGGCTATCTCTTGCTGTTATGCCCTTTCCGAACTCATTCTACATTCTCGTTCGGCTTCCTAGGCTTTTAGCTCTTCCAGTATCTTGTGGCCCGAGGCTAGTCAGTCGCTCACCCTTCTGAGCTGTGGTGTGGTGTTGCGAGAAGGGCCGACTCCATGACGTCCGGTCACCTTCCAGTTCCTGGCCTGGTCCGGTTCTGGTCTTCGACCGGACTTCGTCCCCTTCGTGGCTCAGGATATAACAGTAGGGCAATACCAGAGAATTGAATCTAAGAACCTGTATAAGAGCGTACCAGACTTCAAGATGGGGAGAGACTTGATTTGAGCCAAGTAGGGTTCAAGATAGGGGAACAAGAAAGAGCAAGATGGTTTTGTTGATGTTTTACCCCAGGTTTTATAGTTGGAGGTTGAATTTGAATGTGCATTGAAGCTAGATCAAAGCCAGGCATTTAAAGTTTGCAGTACGTCAAATCCATATATGGCAATTTTTTCCAGGCACCCTCAAAGTTGATCCGTTGAGCTCAATCCTACACTCCAGTAAGAAAGTGGAGAATATGAGTAAGTAGAATCAGGGAGAACATCAGTGATCTATTGATTGGTAAGGCTGAGTGTTCCGAGTGGTACCAGAACTTATCCGGCTGTAGGACCTGTGCAATGGACTGCCACTACAAATATTTATAGTTGGGTGAAACTGGTAGGGAACACCTGGCGAGTGTATACAAGAACAGGGGACCGTCTCACAGGTCCGAATGGTGTAGAATCTCCTATGCCAAAGGCCGTAGATCTCCTACGCCAAAGGCCGTAGTACGCTTAGGAATTCCTATAGCAGTACAACCTTTGTATCTCGAGAGGAATTCCTCTCAAGATGTAGAGATGCGAAAGGGAGTCCGCGACCAAGCCTCTTTAAAGAAGACACACCTAAGCTTTACTCCAGAGCCTCCAGGCCTCTGTCTTGTAAGAAAGAACAGGGGCTAGCTGAGGCCAAGTGAAGCGCTGGGGCGTTCAAGGTAGTGAGAGTAGAAAGATGATATATTCAGGCTGAAGCCTGGACTCTTCTATGGCATGATTACATAAACTCGACCAAAAAGGGTAACTAGGAGATATACGTGCCCTCACATTGTAGACGTGAGGGGATTGAATGTCGTTAGTAGAAACTCAGAAAATATAGGTAGTACATGTGTATACCCCCGGTTGAACGGGGGTTAAGGAAGGGTATACAGGGATGCTACACTGGCATAGCCTGCTAGTGTAAGGTTGAACAGAGGATTATTACTTTGTTATATCCGTGCACATACACCCAGCCCTCAGCCGGTATTCTTCCCTTCGGCCGGACTCGACCAGCTGCTCTTCTGGTTTCCGGCAACCGGTCGAACCAGTTGCCGCATGGAACGGGTTTTTACGCAATGAAGGATTACTGAGCGTTTCCTGTTTATCCGTATGTCCACACGATTCCAACTTCCAGTTTTAGATGTCACTTTGTCTGACTCGAACTTCTATCTCCTAATTTGGACTTTGCTTTGACATTACTACTTATAGTAGTGACACGTATGTCTACGTATTTAAGCCCTATGTACTATGCTGTATTCTTCAGTTTGATAATTAACGTGCTTAGCCTCCTATCCATTGCTTGGCTCCTTGAGTCCTCTCGTCTGGACTTCATCCGAACGTCTATCTCTTATCCGCTCCGCTCGATTGGCCAGATAGCAACACTCACCCTATACGACTCTCCTGTGGTGTTTGCGTCTTCCCTAGGCTGACCAGTCATCCCATAATCTTCCGGTACTCTCTTCCGGTATCCGGTTTCTGAACGACCAGCCGGCATCCGGTCATCCGACCTTGACTCGGGATATAACATACTTACAACACTCCCCCTCAAGTGCGAGTCATGCCGAGGTGTGAGACGAGATACTCGTGCTTGCTCTTGTCAAGAGGTTTCGTAAAAACATCAGCAGTGTTCTCTGCAGTGGGGCAGTAGGAAACTGAAACTTCGTGAGAAGTAAGTTTCTCCTGAATGAAATGATAACGGATGTCGATGTGTTTCGAGCACGCATGAAAACTGGAATTTTCCGCAAAAGAAATGGTTCCCTGATTGTCAACGGAGATATGTGTCAGCAAGGGGAGGGAAAATTGAAGTTCTTGAATAATGCTGTGAAGCCAAAGTGCTTCACAGACAGCAGAGGCAAGTGCCATGTACTTGGCTTCCATGCTAGAGAGTGCAGTGGTAGGCTGCTTCTTGGAATCCACGTTACGACTCCCCCTGCATAGGTAGAAAGGTAGCCGGTGATGGAACAGTGGTCATCAGTAGAATTTCCCCAATCGGTGTTGGAAAACAGCTCAATAGCAGTGGGCTGATTAGCGTGGTACGTGATGCCGAGAGAAGCAGTTCTATGAAGATACCGAAACATGCGCTTTAAAGCAGTGATGGATAGGTCCAGGGTTTAAGTTGAACTGGGACAGTGTCTGCACTGCAAAGCTGATGTCAGGGCGAGTGGAGATGGTGGCATACATGAGGGAGCCAACCATATTTTGATAGACACGTTTGATCTCAGGATAATTTTCTGAGTCCAGTGTTTTCATGAGTTTAACATGAGGGTCCATTGGAGTGGTGAAGGGATTGGAGTTATGTATCTGGAAGCGTTCGAGAATTTTGGTGATATACTGGGTTTGACTGAGAAAAATGGAGCTACAGTTATGGACAAACAAAGTCCACCAAAAAAAAAAAAAAAAAATTGGCTGAGATGAAGATGCCAATCAATAGATCTCATCAAACACTTCACATCAGTATATAAATCATATAATTCTATCGAGCCGTTGTGCCGGAAAGTGCCATTTATTGTTGATGAACCATCAAAATTTTGGCCACTGGCTAAAAAGTGTGGGGAAAATATGAAAAAAAATAAGGAATCGATGCGGATTTTCGAGGCGAGTTTAAATCTGAAAGAATTATAAAGATCCATCGAGCGGTTGCTGCGTAAAATGAGAATCATTCCTAGATCACATGTTCTGTCACCTGTCAGGGGAACCTCTGCCCGGCCCCAGTCATCTGGCACCCGGTCCCGGTCACCCGGCACCTGGCGCCTGGTCGACCGGCCCAAGTTACATAATCCACCTATAAAGCCCCACAGGTCGCTTACACAATGGCATCAAGTCTGTGATCAAGCCCAGGACATCTGCCGATCACTCTGGTCATGTGCTAGCCTACTTATACCCACGACCTAGCGTGGGAATCCTCAGAGTTTCTTCTCTTCGGATTCCCCTTGCTAGGTGCGTATCTTCTTGTATTTAGCTACTTCTTATTCATAACTTCGGATTCCCCTCGCTAGCCCCTTGAGATTCTCAGGTCTAGAGGTTGCCCTTACAGCAGAAGAAACTCTCTCTAGGGATTAACTGGACAAAATTGGGAAGTTTGGCTTGGAAGGTTCGGATCACAGTGGCAGTGCTCCCACCACCCCAACTTCCAATTTTATCCCCTCCTCCCCTGTCCTCGATTCTACCATGTCCGGCGCTGACGCAGCAGCCGCCGATGCCCGGATAGACCGGATCGAGGCCACCTTAGCTAGCCTCACCAAAATACTCGAAAAACAGCAACACGCAATCTCGCCTGCCCTATCCCTTGCCGAAATGGCTCCGGAACTGGGTCCAGGACTATTCACGCAGTACAGCACAACCGGCAGGTCCGGCGCAAAATCGGTCCTCCAGCCGAACCCCCTGTTCGTCTTCGACAGCGACCGGACGCAGGGCCAGGCATTTCTCCACGCTGTCCGGTTGTATGCCCGGCTCGTCCCAGAGGCTTTCGTAGAGAACGGAGAACTTTCCGAGGAAAAGGTTGTCTGGTACGCCATGTCGTTCATGGCCAAAGACGTGGCGCAACGTTGGGCTAAGCGCCAGTCGGCCAAGGCGGAATTTCCATTTCCGACCTGGGAGATGTTTGTCAAGGAATTCCGACTCTGTTTCGTCGAGGAGAACGAGCAGGACCACACCTTGCACAAACTCGAGTCTCGCGCCTACCATATGGGCAACCGGGACGTGTTCTGGTACACAGACGAGTTCGAGGACTTAGTTGACCTCGCCGGCTTTGAAGACGAACTCGTCAAGGTCACAAAGTCAGACCAGCCTTGACCCAGCGATCAACCTCGCCATCACCGGCTCTAGCGACCCGCCTGGCCTCAAGGACTACGCAGCCTGGCGCACCCGGGCCTACCAGCAGTATGAGTCGCACCTCCGCGCTCGGAATGCTGGGGGTCCGGATGCCACCCGGTTCTGCCGGCCTGTCCCTGAACAAACCAGTCCACGCCAGGCACCATTGCCGCACCCGTGCCGAGGGTCGCTGCCCTGCCCCTCCCAGCTCCGGTCCCCATGGACGTAGACTGCACCTGCGCCCGCCATGTGCCGTGCCATGGTTGCTTCCGCTGCGGAGATGCCAATCACTTCGCCCGGGATTGCCCGGCACCAGCCGACGTCCGGACAACCGACGTGCTTGACGAAGTGATCCACCAGCTCGGAGGACAGATGTTGGAGGAACTTGTGGCCCGCCTGGCCACGACCGAGGCCCTCACTGATGAGCCCGCCCTGGAGGATTTTCCCCTCCATGGCGAGTGAGCAGTGCGCCCTCGATCGCGTCCCCTAATCATTTCGACATTTTATGTAACGAGTCAGACAATATACCTCTTGCATCGACCGAAATGATAGACGCACCCCCCAACCCAGAGGACCAACCGGTCGCTTCGGCTCCCCGCGGCTAGACCGGTCACCCGTTCGCCACCGGCCGGACCGGCCACCCGTCTGCCCCGTAAGTCTGCTTGGGAGCGCAAACTTCCTAAGCGCTATACGGTCGCTGTGAGGTCTGGCGCTAACTCCCTCCACCTTCTGTTGGAGATTGAGTCAACTGACAATGCTGTGAAGCTCTCACTCGATGGGCTTGTCGACTGTGGAGCAACCTCTGACTTCATTGACTCCGAGTATGTTAAGGCGAGCGGGATCCTGGTCCACCGGCTCTTGCAACCCATCCCAGCGTTCAATGTAGACGGCTCTCCCAACGAGGTCAGCTTCATCCAAGATGTCGCGACTCTGGTCCTCTGTTACAAGGGTCATAGCAAACGAGTCCAACTCGCTGTAACTGGGCTCAGTAAGCAAAAGCTTATCCTCCGGTATTCCTGGCTCTGGAAGCATGACCCTGAGATCAACTGGGATACCCGGGAGGTCAAGATGAGCTGATGCCTGTCCGGTTGCACGACCTGTGTTGATGAGGCCAGAGCCGAGCGTAAGCAAGCAAAGACTATTGCCCGCATCGTCCGGCAACTCCGAGCCGGACCGGTCCCAACTATTTGCGCTATCGACACAGACGACCAGCTCAGCGAGGATGATGATGATGAGTTCAGGGAGGACCTGCCCGAACTCCTGCTAGACGACTTGGATGACTTGGATGACGAAGACGACCCTCTCGAGGATGGAGACCGGGTCTTTTATACCCAGTTCTCCCCTCCGGAAGACATCCGGGCCACCAGCACTGTCTTGCCAGCTCATATGGTCAGGATAACAGGTTAACTCGTGGGTGTAGCCCACGGGTCTAATGCGTTATATTGTGGATCTTGCCACACAGCCACACAGTTGTGCCGCTGCCTTTCTACGGCACTGATGGCACTTTCGGCAGGCTGCCGCAGACACAAATAAATAGCATTTAAACAATATTAATTAAAATGCGGCCATTGCCGTGAAATTGATGGCTGTCAGCATTGGGTTGGGATTGATGAGCCCAGCCATTGCCTTAAAATTGATGGCTGTCTGTATTAGGGTGCTATAGCTGCCTGTATTGGGTTGCAATTGATGCCTGGTTGCTTTAAATGTGAATATTGGTTTGAAAAGCGCCGGCTCTCGGAAAGTATTTTGCATTTTGCGGGCCAACGGAGCTACCAATCACAAAATGCTATAGATGACTCTTGTAGCCCTTGATGAGCTCTACAATTTGGGTATAGGTCCGCCGATGACCTTCCTTTTTGGGATACTACGCTTTTCGCCCAAAAAGGAAATTTTCTACATCAACCCTTCCCTGGCTCATAATTCAACCGTTTTGGATGATCTAACCTTATAGGCATATTTTTCTGAGTTCTTTGAACCCAATTGGGACACATTTGGTTGTATTACAGTGCAATAACAGGGTGAAAATAGCGAAAAATTGAAAAATTGTATCTGGGCATAATATCTTGGGGATATACCAATAGATGTAGCTCCTGGCTATATTAACTTGTCCCCTTGTGTTCAAAAGATACCCTCCAAGTAATAGATCATATACTGATGCTGAAAAAATCGCAATTTGGCCACACAACAAAATAGTGTTTTTGCATGTTTTTGTGCCTCCTCATTCTGTTACACATCCAGAAATATACCCTTTGGACTTGGTTCATGTATATCTATTGGAAAGATAGACCATTTGTACTCAGAGCAGCTGATATCCCTTTGGTGATGTACTTCGGCTTGACCAACTCCCCTGCAACCTTCCAGACAATGATGAATGACATCTTCCAAGACCTCATCCTGTCTGGAGACGTTATGGTATACCTCGACGCCATCCTCATCGCACACTCAGACATTACCCGGCACCGGGAGATTGTCTGGGAAGTTCTCTGCCAACTCCGGGAGCACAAGCTTTTCCTGCGCCCAGAGAAGTGCAAGTTCAAAAAGACGTCGATTGAGTACCTGGGGGTTATCGTCTCTCACAATCACGTGGAGATGGACCTGGTCAAGGTTGCTGGTGTCACCAACTGGCCGACGCCAAAGTGCAAGAAGGACGTGCAGCAGTACCTCGTTCAACCAGTGGTTGTAGCCACAATGCAATGTACCCAGCCACAGCAGGGGGGTACATTGCTTTATGGCCAATGCTGGTGTGGCCGATCGGAGTGTGCCTTTAATGCAATGTACCTTTGGCTATTTAAATAAAAGAAGTGCAAGCTTCGGGGCTCGAACCAAAAGCTAACAGATTACATAACCATCAAAGAACCAGAAACTAACATCATAACCAAGTAGACTAAAGAAGAGATGATAGAAATCAAATTGATGGGTATATACTATGTGCTCCCAAACACATAATTAGCATGTGCTGGCCTATCCAGCCCCGCTAGGGGCTTGGTTAGTGTTTGGGGTTAGTGTCTGGGTTAATGTCTGGGTTAGAGGTTAGGGTTGGTTAGTGTTAGGCCCTAGGGATATTGAAAAAAAATGTTGAAGGACTTTTAAACATAATACAACACATAAGAAACTACTTCAAAGACCTAGGGCAGCTTGCCTGCCCTAGGTCTGGGTATTAGCAGTGTGAAATAAGAAAGGTAGACATCAATATGTGCTCATCAAAATCTGCTGCTTATCAGTGGCTGATAGTATAGTGGAAATAACATGTTGCCTAAAATAGTACTGCAATCTGGAGGTCTGGGGTTCAATTCCCGGGGCTGGTACCATTTTGCTTTAATTTGCTTTAATTTCATTGGCTGGGCAAGGTACATTGCATTAAAGGCACACCCTGGCTGGCCAGCCCAGCATTGGCCAAAATGCAATGTACCCCCCCTGCCACGGCTGGGTACATTGCAATTAAGATACAGCCACACCTCGCAGTTCCTCGGCTTCACGAACTTCTACCGGTGGTTCATCAAGGCGTTCTCGGATGCCGCCCAGCTGCTATTTGACCTCACCAGGAAGCACGCCCCTTGGGTTTGGACCGAACTCGAGGCGACTGCATTCCAAGCCATCAAGGACGCGGTCACCCGGGAGCCGGTCCTTGTCTTACCAGACGAGTCCAAGCCGTACCGGCTGGAGGTGGATAGCTCAGACTACGCTACCGGCGCCGTCCTGTCTCAACAGGGCAACAACGGCAAGTGGCATCCAGTCGCATTCTACTCCAAGAGCTTGAGTCTGGTCCAATGCAACTATGAGATCCACGACAAAGAGATGCTCGCAATCATCCGAGCCCTCGAGGAGTGGCAGCACTTCCTGGAAGGTGCGCAGCATCCGATCGAGATCTGGACTGACCACAAGAACCGGGAGTATTTACGGAAGTCGCAAGATCTCAACCGGCGACAGGCACGGTGGTCCCTGTATCTGTCCCAGTTTGATTTCGAGCTTCACCACAAGCCTGGGCGCTCTATGGGTAAACCAGACGCGCTCTCCCGAGTCAGGATCACGGACTGGGCCTGGACAACACAGATGTGATGCTCCTGAGTCCCGCCCTGTTCTGGATCCGTGCGTGGAGGGCATCGTGGTAGCTGGCCCAGAGGTCCCCTTCTGCGGGACGTCCGAGAGGCGCTCGCTGGGAACCGGACCTCGAGGAACCCGTGGCTCTCGCAGCTCGGGACCTCCTTAAAGCCCAAGGAACCCGGTCCACCTGGTCGCCAATGGCACGTCAAGGTGGGCTGCTCTATTTCCGGCAAGATTGTCATCCCTCGGGACAAAGACCTTCGCTGTCGGATCCTGGAGCAGCATCATGACACCTGGTTGCCGGGCATGCCGGCCGCTTCAAGACGTTGGAGCTAGTCTCCCGGAACTACTGGTGGCCCCAATGTCCCGACACGTCGGCTGGTATGTGGCAACCTGCGACCTGTGCTGCCACACCAAGGCTCTCGGAAGCTTCCGGTTGGCGACTTCACCTGACCGAGATTCCGGAGGAGCGTTGGAGCACGGTCTCGGTAGACCTCATAGTTGAGCTCCCAGAAGCCCATGGCTATGACTCGGTCATGGTTGTCGTAGATGTCCTGGTAAACGCGCTCACTTCATGGAGTGTACGACCCGGTTGGATGCGTCGGAGCTGCCTGGTTGTATTACCGGAACGTCTGGAAGCTCCATGGCACCCCCGAGAAGTACATCTCTGACCGTGGCCCCCAGTTCGTCGCCGAGTTCACCACGACTTTGGCGCCTTATCGGGATCAAACCGGCCACCTCTACGGCTTACCACCCGCAGACCGACGGTCAGACCGAACGCGTCAACCAGGAGATGGAGCAGTTCATCCGGCTTTTCACTAACTACAAGCAGGATGACTGGGACGAGCTCCTTCCGGCCGCCGAATTCGCATACAACAACCACATCCACTCTTCGACGCAGCAGGTTCCGTTCATGACGGACACTGGCCGGCTCCCCGGATGGGGTTCGAGCCGAACGGGCCGCGTTCAAAGTAGAGTCGGTTAACGAATTTCACGACCGGATCGCTTCCGGGGTCTCCGAGGCGAAGGCCGCCCTCGTAAAAGCAAAGGAGGAGTACAAGCGGTACTATGACCGCCGACGCACCCCTGCGCCGGACATCAAAGTCGGCGACCGGGTCTGGCTCGATGCTTCTGACATCCAAACGACCCGGCCGTCTCCGAGCTCTCTCACCGACGCCTAGGCCCTTTTAAAGTCACCAAGGTCGTCGGCCGAGGTGCATTCAAACTGGAACTGCCACCCCGTCTCTCCTGGCTCCACCCAGTGTTCCGGGTCATGAAGTTGCAGCTCGCGGAAGATGACCCCTTCGAGGGCCTCTGGGTTATGATGAACCGGCCCGGTCCTACCGGACGTCCCTGGCGATGCACCCGAGTGGGAGGTCGAAGAGATCCTTGACGCGAAGATCCGGTATAAATCCCTCTGGTACATGGTCCGGTTTAAAGGGTACGACGAGTCGCACAACCAATGGGTGAAGCACTCCGATGTATTCGCCGACGAGGCCATCACCGAATTTTACCGGAAGTACCCCTCAAAACCTCGGATCATCGCCTGTGCCACTTTCGATTCCCTCCCATTCCACGACCTCTCCGTCCACATTCGTTCCCTCCGGCATATGCATTGAGTCGCCGCATTCCAAGGGGGGGGTGATGTCAGGGGAACCTCCGCCCGGCCCCGGTCATCCAGCACCCGTCCCGGTCGACCGGCCCAAGTTACGTAATCCACCTATGGAACCCCACAAGTCGCTTATGCAATGGCATCAAGTCTGCGATCAAGCCCGGGACATCTGCCGATCACTCCGGTCATGTGCTACTAGTCAGTAGCCTACTTATACCCACGACCTAGTGTGGGAATCCTCAGAGTTTCTTCTCTTCGGATTCCCCTCGCTAGGTGTGTATGTTCTTGTATTTAGCTACTTCTTATTCATAACTTCAGATTCCCCTCGCTAGCCCCTTGAGATTCTTGGGTCTAGAGGTTGCCCTTACATCACCAGGTTGATATCCATGATCTTTCTGACAATACCCCTCCTTCTTTCACTTCTTATGCCCACACCGAGCTTCTAATTGATCCACTCCATCTTATCCTCCACTCTCATGGCCACCCATCATGGAAGACCTGCTAAACGTGCCAAGAAAAATATCTCTGGTCTGAAGAATCAACCTAGGCCAGCATCTTCACCAGAGAGTCCTGCTTGCAGTCCCAGTCCAACTGACAGTCTGGGTGACTATTCTGACACACAAATTCTTGACACTATGGAGATGGATAGCATTATGTATCTGGAGGTTGACACAGATCATGATGACAGCGATGAAGCAGACTGGGATAAAATTGCAGAGAATGAATTCAACAATCGTTTGCTTGAGATGGCTGCTCAAATGGAGGAAGATAGATTAGATGCTGAGGACGATGACTGGATTCCAACAAAGGAGGCTTATGAAGCCCAACGTGCAGCTGATAGATGGGTACCTGGAGGTGAATTAATTATAACCAAGTCAAGAGGCAGTTGGAAACTTACCCTGTTAACAGGCCGTCCAAAGGAATATATGAAAGGCCCTGATACAGCTAGCAAAAGACTGCGAACTCAACGAAGATATGCAGCAATGGATCGAAAACAGGGCAAAAAACAGGGCAAACTTGATGGTTTTATGGTTCAAGAGTCAGCACCCCAACCTGACACTTTGCCAGAATCAAGTCTTGCAGTGGAGGCTGATCTCAGTCTCAGTCTTGGTCTCGAGTTACAATCTAGTCTTACTCCAGCCTCAACAGCTCCTCCATCTCGAGCCCCTTCTCCTGGCCAGACTATCCCACAGACACGATCAGCATCAGTTCTTTCAGTTTCCAGTGGCCATTCAAGTCCACCACTAATTGTGGTAGACAACTCTGATGAGGAAATGGAGGAGGATGACCCAAACAACTGGGATGTAATAATTGATGATATGGTTGGAGGAGAAGACCAATCTAGCTCTTCTCCTACAGCATCTAGCTCCTCTCCTACAGCATCTGGGTCCTCCCATATGGCTCAACCTGACCAAAGTGGTGAGAAAACAGTGAAGCTGCAAAGTTGGCATGCTCTTCGGGAGAAAGTGAAGACCGATTTGAAGAAAAAAAATCTCCCACTCACACAGTACAACCAACTTCTCATCATTCAGAACTTTGCTACTCTTCTCATCAAGGGGCTGAAGCGTATCCAGGCCAGCCTTGAAATTGCACGTCAATGGCATGAAGGTGGAGGCAACTATTTTTCACGTTGTGTCCGAGCACTGGTACAACACTATCAGATTTTTGAAGAGCTTCCTTTGGAAACAAGAGGTGGAAGGGCAAACACCAAGTCACTTCTCAATGATGAATCTGTGCAAACTGCCTGCCTTGCCTGGCTAAGGGTACAAAAAGCAGGTTCTGTAACTCCAGCGAAATTCCATGAAGCTGTGAATACAGAAATTCTAGCTGCTTTGGGAATATCACCCAAGAAACCAATCAGTGAGCGTACTGCTCGACACTGGCTTGCGAGACTTGGATATTGCAGAACTCTGATTAAGAAAGGTATCTATATGGATGGCCATGAATGGGAAGATGTTGTCAAGTATCGCACCGATGTGTTCTTACCAAAGATGGCAGAATTTGAAGCTTGCATGACAAAATATGAGGCTAAGGTTCTGCCAGCCACTGAACCAGGAGGCAAACTGGTTACAGTGCTGGAACCTGTTGAACCACAACTCCCACCTGGAGTCAAGAAAGTTATTGCCTATTTCCATGATGAATGTTGTTTCCATGCTCTTGATTATATGTGGTCTGTTCTACAAAAGAAAAGTCGAGGCCACCTGATCCATGTCTCTGATTTCATCACAGAAGGCACTGGCTGATTGGTTGAACGAGATGAGAATGGAAATATCATTGATGATGCTCGTGAAATCATTTACCCAGGCTCCAAGAGTGATGATTGGTGGGACACAGCACAGAGGAGCAATGTTCAGAAGATGACAACTAGCAATGGAGAAGCCAAAGGGCTACATGATGTGTTGGTGGAACGAGGATTCAAATGTTTCCAAGCTTAGAGCCAAATGTTCCCCAGTTTGCCCCATCGAAAATACTGGGTGTTGCATGGCCTGGCTCTTGAGCCAACAAGAGGATTTTTTGAACTAGCCCTCTCTGCTTGAGCAGGTGATCACTCAAGTAGGCCATGAATGTATTTTTCTTCCTAAATTCCACTGCGAGTTGAATCCTATTGAAATGGCAAGTGATTTTCTACATGTCCATACTTCACTTGAATTAAAGA
>JARJLF010002996.1:5000-7500 GCA_029378395.1 Mycena leptocephala
TTGAACATGGGGAAGTCGGATGACCGCATTTCTGACTGAGGCATTAGGATTGGACTGGTAGATGACTTGTACGGCATTAGGAATGGAAAATGCGAAATGTGTGACCTGCTTGACTTCATTTCTGAGTTGGACTGACTTGGTTCATAGAGATTCATTAGATTGACTTGCTTGACCGCATTTCTGACTTGTAAAGACAAAGGGCATTAGACTGGACTGACAGAAATGTGACTGGCTTGTGTAAAAGGCATCATATTGGACTGGTCAACACATTAGGTTATGGCTTGACCGCATTTCGGCTGTTTATAGACATTAAACTGATAGTTTGTTGTTGACCAATAGACTGAGCTGTGATGGACTTAAAAGTGCAATGGTAACAAAAGGCACATCTGAATGACTATATTATCCACGGCCATAGGACTTCGAAAGCACCGCATCCCGTCCGATCTGCGCAGTTAACCGGAGTGCCGCCTAGTTAGTACCACGGTGGGGGACCACGCGGGAATCCTGGGTGCTGTGGTTTTTTATTTCTTTTTTGTGATCTTGCACTAGAAATTTCAACCGCGAAATTGTGGACAGGGTCTTTCACGGTTTTTGCCATTTTGTACCTGTATGGGCCCTAAAAGCCAAGTTGCCTATTATATGGGAGGAGCAGTCAGTGAAATGAATGAATGGACTCGCGAATTTTGACATTGAATGCAAATTTGGGTATAGACCTGAATGTAGTTTCCCCTTGGGCTACGTTCAGTGTGTAAGCAGAGTTAACAAGTCATTTGTTAGGTCTGTAGGCTTGGGTCCCTATTAACTTGCGGGGACTCGGGTACAAAGGGTGGGCTCTGAGGCTCTCAGCTTTGGATCTAAGGGCTGCGAAAGCGGCATTAGATCCAGAGTTGGGGGTTGGGAGAGGGGGAGTTTAGGGGAGGGTTGGAGGGGAGAAGGGCAGGCAGAGGATTTGGGTGTGTACTTGACTTGACTGGAAAATGAAATGAATGAACAAGTGAAGTGAAGTGTTAAAGTGAACTGACGCAATTGAAAATGAAATGTGACCGACCTTAAGCATGTGTTAGCGGGCTCTAACCCTCACCATAAAGTGCGGAAGCCTTGTTTAGGGCCGGTTTAGGGTTGAGTTGAGAGAGAGAGAGTATCATCAGTCAGTGACTATACTAACCCTGAATGTGAGTTTGAATGCCTTGTTTAGGGCCGGTCTACTGTAGTGTAGTGTATTAGTGATAGTAGATAGCATAGTTAGTGACTGATAGATAGGTTACTGTTGCGGAGAGTGTATATGTTCCAGGTCAAGTGGTTGGCAAGATATGGCGGATCACAACGGGGGTGCGGACAGCAGGCGGGTCGCAAGGCCACAACGGTGTCGGGAATCACCATCCAGACCTTTGTGGGGAGGCGGGACCTCGTGTCATGTCGACGGTGGCGAAGACGGGCAGCCAGAAAACGCAAGCGGGAGTAGGCATAACCACTAGTCTTTATCTTTTTCATTTTTTATTTTTATTGTACATGTACTCGCGTAGATTTGTATCAGGACCAATGTATTTCTCTTCATTTGTGAAAAAGGATAGACAGACTTATGCATATGTACTGCTCCACGCCGAAACTGCTGTGACTTCAAGGTGCTCCTGCGGCAACATACCATCTAGCATTGCCAGTCATTCATTATAGTCTCCTTCTCCTCGTGCACGCCTCAGGACCCTGGTTGCTGAGTTATTGGCCAAAAAGCGCCGCGTCTAAAAATGTATTTTGAGTTTTACAGCCTAACAAAGCCTCTGATCGCAAAATGGTCCTAGACAGACCTTGTAGCTGTTGACGAGCTCTACAACTTTGGTTTTGGGCCTATTTTTGGATGAAGTACCCATTAACGCTTGTACTGACACCAAAAACAAAGGGATACGCCAAAGATTCAAAATGGCGAAATTGTGGACACCCATTTTCACGGTTTTCGCTGTTTTGTACCCTTACAGGCCATACCAGCCACCTTGCCTACCACATGGAAGGCTTCATGCATTTCATTGGGTCAGTAATGGCCCCTAGGGAACGCTAATTGACTTGCTTCACTTAGCCAGTACACACGACAGGCTGGCTTGCCAGCTTGTGACTAGTTGGGTCACTTTGACCACCAACTAGAGGGAAAGCTGACCTCGTCAGTGAGTACACAAGATGTCCTAGCGTCATTCCTTCAATGGCACTAAGACTTCGAACTCAAATTTTCGCGCCAAAAACACGAAAAAATTTCGACCGCGAAATTGTGGACAGTGTTTTTCACGGTTTTCGCCGTTTTGTACACGGTGGGATCTTGGAACTCAACTTTCCTACTATATGGAAGGCGGGGCTGAACAGACGGTCAACATCAAGTGTTTATCATTTGGTGGGGGCGCGTCTGCTTAGGTTCTAGTCCTTTCATCTCGCACGATGTGTAATTCCGTGCAGTTGTTGAATAAAGCTGGGCGCGCCTGAGTTGTACCATGCGTTTACGCTGGTCGGTTTGGGGTCG
>JARJLF010002997.1:0-24617 GCA_029378395.1 Mycena leptocephala
CAGTCTCGACGCCACCTCCGGCGGAGGCACCCGCCCGCCGAGTATGTCCCGCGCGGGCACAGGAGACCCGTAGAAGTCGCGGTTCGCATCCTTGCGCTCAATGAGGACCGTGCCCTCAAGAGACAGCCCCGCAAACAGACCTAGAACGTCGTCCGTCAGCTTTGATGGTGTATCTCCGAGTAGAAACGAGTTACCCTTGGATTTCGAATAGGAAAACATAGGCGTCGGGGCCGTCGCCAGTGCCGACTCTACGCTGCCGCCCGTCCCAATCGGCCCCGCTGTTGCGCTGACCGCCCCACCAATCGTCACGTTCCCGCCCTGGGAGAATGCGCGCACGGCGTCCTCGCTGCGGAGCACGATAACAAAGTCCGTGATGTCTGCGCCAATCTGGAGACCCCACCCGAGCCCGCCGGTCGCAATGCATGAAGGCGCTGACCACGAGCCGTCGGGGAGCCGCGCAATGACGATGCCCGAGCCGGCTTTGCCAGAAAAGACGAACCCTGCTTTCAGGATTTGGAAGACGGCGAGACCTGAAGCATACAACCTCAAGATAAATGGTCCGTTTAAGGGACATTGAATGCAGCGACGCACCCCGCGCAGACTGCAGCACCGCCTTTGGTATCGAATTGAGTGCAGATTCCGGTCGTTCGGGATCGGCTGGGGAAAGAGGAAAGGTTGTGAGGCTAACTGGCTCGATATGCGTTAATCTTTCCTTGAAACCTACCTAAGAAGCTATCCAGGATCTTTGCGGCCTTCTCTGCTTCGCCAGGGAGACTGAATCCTTGCACCAAGTCTCTCGACCCACTTGCGATCGTCGTGCCCGCCTTCTGTCCGAACGCAGTCGCCTGCATGCCCGCCTTCTGCGCCCCCGCTTTGAATTTGTTTAATAAAGACATCGAATGCGTCGAGTCGATGGTGTGGTGGAGAGAAGCAATTCAGTACAGCGCTTTGCCCGAAATGGAAGAAATGACACAATCCTTTTCCCAGCACATGACCTCAAGTCGCGTCCAAAAAATGCAAATTAATAGACAAACAGACAGACTGCGAATGCTACAAGTACAATGCGATAATTCTACAAATGTCATGCCAAAAAGTTCATTATCATCGTCGTTGCATCATCATCTCCAGCTGTCGTTCAGGACTGCAGTAGCACGCACCGAATCAGCAACCAGTACAACGCTACAAAAATTGGCAGATATCTCACCGAACGTCCCGTTCGCAGGGGAGGTAAACTGGTTGTTGGGATCTGACTCCCAGGACGTCAGCACACCGTTGAGCTTGCGGATATATTTGTATTCGACGATAGTCGAAGCGGGGACGTCGACGGTGACTGGAATATAGGTCAGATTTTTCTAATACGAAGGAAAATGGTTCGCAACACATACTGCTCCAAGTGGGGTAGTCCGCCGGCGACATGATCATCGCGGTGTCGGGGGACCAGTTCTGCAGCGAATCAACCGAGCCGGTGAGGTAGATGTTCTCTCCATCGACGGTGGTCGCCACGACGTTGAAGGTCACGGTGACGGTGCCGCCCTGGTTTCCGCGTTGGCAGGTGGTGGGGACGACTAGCTTCGCCGCGCCCCAGCTCGCCGGCTTCGTCCCCGCGCGCGCCGAGAACACCGTCAGCGCTGCCGCATAGCTCCAAGTCAAGTCGACAGCGCTCAGCGGGGCACCACTGCTCTTGTCAAATTGCTCCGCCAATCCTCCGTTCGAGGGCTGTCAGGAAACTACATGAGCAACGAGCACGACAAACAAATCCGAGCACTCACCGTGTTTTTGGCATGGATAGATAGGAACCCGTCCGCGAACGTCTTGACCGCAGCGGTCAGCGTTTTGAACGTCGCCGTCGACGCCGCGTAGTTCCCAACCTTCACCGAGGACGAGAACTGTTGGAAGAACGGGAGCGAGATCGACGTGACGTTCAGCGCGCCCTGCGCCTTCCACACGATGAGCGCGTCGTACAGCTGCTCGGCGACCGCGGCGGTGGTCAGGTACCACGGGTTGCCTCCCATGTACACGTCCTCCGGGTAGCGGCCGGTCGCCACGGCGGCGTTGGAAGCGGTGCCGCTGTTAATCGAATAGATGGAGCGGAACGAGTCGACGTAGACTTTCAAGCTGGACAAGGCCTTGTCGGAGCAGGGCTGGAAGGTGCTCGCATCCTGGAGACATGTAAGCCCCTTGCCGACGTGTATGAAAAGCACGTACGCATCCAGCGGCGGGGTCAAAGGTATGGATCGAAGCCAAGGCCGTGTTGGCGTCTTTACCAGACCGACCGCCCCCAGTGTTTGCCGTGATGTAGCCGCCGGTCGGGTTCCAGTACGACTGCAAGAAGCAAAGGGCGTTATCGGCCTGCGTCGTGTACGTGCTTGAATCCTGTCCAAGGGCCGTGGCAAGCGTAGCACCCTCGCGCAAAGACCGGTGCTGGACGGCGGTAGTGAAGAAGGAAGACGAATGAATTTCTTCCCAAAGGTCGAAGCTATCCGACATTAATCATTTATACTGAAGGGATCGACTGGCGCGCACCCAGTTTGATTCCAATTGTCAGCAACGTAGTCGAGGTCGAGCTTGATAGTGGGCCAGAGGGTATTAACGACGTTCGACACGCTAGTGTTCTTGAGAAGCCAGTTGGCATATGCAATCATTGCGGTGGACCGCAGAGCGGGACCATCTTCACGTCGCGTTAGCACGAATATTGCGCGTCGGATTTTCGCGTACCTCGCTGAGGTCTGGAACGATGACGTCAGAGGCAATATTTCACGACTAAAGTGAAGACCTTACCTCCCCCAGGATCCTGTAAAGGCCGTGCCGTCGACGTTGAACTAATACTAATGTCAACGAAATTTTGGCTGGAATATACTCTGGACGTACCTTGGGCTCCCCGAGACCACCGGTCGAAATAGTCCCACTAGGGTTGGACACCTCTTGCAGATTGCTCTCTGCCGTTATAAAGTTGTGGATTAGACCCAGAAGCGTCTTGTCTTGTCCCGTAGTATACCTGAAGCGCAATACATTATTTAAACGAAGAATTTCTGAGCAAGAATTCGCGTACTGGTCGATGATGACTTTAAACACCAACGACGAATCTCGGACCCAAGTAAAAACATAATCCGGATTGACGGTGCTCGGGCTTGCAATGACGATCCCAGACTGGTTTACAATAAATATATGCGTAAAAACAAAAATCATCCTTGCGCACCGTGGCATTTTGAGACTTGGACCCACTCGCTCCAATGTTCGCAAGCATTCCGGCTTTTGCAATAGGACACTCGGCCGCGATGTAGGAATCGAGCGAAGAAGCTAGAACCGTAGTGCATACGGACAATGCAGAAAAGAGTACGACGCGCATTCTGGTCTGAGAAAGGTCTTGTACCTTGTTGCAAGTGAAGGAGAAGAGCGACCAGACGGCTTCTTTATAAACTTGAAGATCTGTCATTAGGATGGAGACCATTTGATTACAAGCACGCGAAAGATGGACAGTGGACGGCTTGGACGGCGTGCAGCAGCGTGCAACACGCGACTCGCGTGATTTCGGCGGGTGCGACGATCACCAAATGGCAAGTGGGGTGATGCGGGGTATCAATTATTTTCGGCGTTTGAGAGCTTTTGCGCACCCTAGACCAAGGACACAGCCGGGCCAATTGGAATGGTGGTGGCCTCCGGTCAAGAGGTGTTAACTGGATCTATGTAATTTTTACGTCTGCATGTCGTGGCGCAGCAGTCTGACGTCTGTGTCTTCAAAAGGAAATCGAATATCACATGAAAACGAAATTTCGGCTAAAGTACTCTCATTAGATCCTTTCAATTTGAAAGTTGAGCTGGGGCGTGGGGTCAACCAATAAATGTCACTAAACGCATCTGCGGAGGAGATAATCGATACACGAATCGAGCTGAACGTTGAGCCGGGAAGGAGTAAAACATGAAAATTCAATTACGCGACGATTCGAGCGATGTCTGAACTGTTACTTAGGTCTTGGAATAAAAAGGGTCCAACGCGTAAACACGCCTCCTCCTCCTCCTCCTCGTAGGTCGTCGGAAGAGTCGCCGGGTTATATAGCCGGAAGATGGCAAATTCCGATTGTGGGATATAATAAACATCTGTATGAGCTTCCGTTGGATTCGAGTCGGTTTCGGTGGAGATCGTGTCTATACAAGTCTGATTAAGACCTTCCGAGGCCACCACTGCGGGCTGGAAAAACCGCGTTGTAAGAGTGATACATTGGAATTCAATTGCGTCCCGTAGCCTGCGTAGTAAGATCAGAGAGCCGTCCGTAGTCCACTGTGGACATGTCGCTCGATTGGGGATGTCATAACGAAACGCATGGTAGAACTTTTGCGTGTACCTTCTCCGGAGGTCCTTGAGATTGTGAGAGCCAGAAACGAGAACAGACGAGCGTCGAGAACCCACAAGGGTATGGTGAGAGTTAAACAAACAACGAGCCGGAAGATTCCGTGATGAATCAGCTCTTCCTCGGCTATTGCTTCAACTTTTTTTTTTTTTTTTTTTTTTTTTGGCGGTGCTTATTTGATTGTCTTACGGACCATTTTTGGTCACCACGGTTCTCCGGCCTTGACCGGAGTAACCCCCTTGGGTCTAGGCTTTCGCCCCTTTCGGGCCGACATCGTCGAACGGCACAATCACACATTGTAGTCGTTATCCGGGAAACGTGACCCGATGATGAGCGTGACTACCCGCCCAGGAAGAATGCTTTTAAGCAGACCAGTTTGGACATAAGCCCCTTTTGTAGGTGACTGCCCCTTATGGTACTGTGGGGCTCAGCTGACACGCAATACCCACTAAACTCCCTGGTGGTTTCTTACGGGACTTAAACCCGCGGCCGAAGGAATATCCGAACGGCGACCGGCGCATCGGCTCGGCCGGGTCACCTGGCACATCCACAAAAGCCAAATGACCCCAGAGGAATGGCTTTGCTGGGGTTCGAACCCTCGCGGGACCCAGGACTTCAAAAACTAATCAGAAGCCAGAGCAGGAGGTATAACCACTCCACCATCCTGCCCCTGGCAGGCCAGTTCTTGGGCCAGTTGCAAAAAGACGAGGTGCGACCAGACTGTCATCGCCGAGGCTATCCGAGCGTGGGCTCTTTGATATTGACGATGCGAGACGCCGAATACATGACGACGCTGCTGGCCGCCCTGGATGGAGGAGCATCGATGCAGAGCAAGGCGCGCAAGTCGATCTTCGCTACGAGTTTTGAAGCTGCTAAGCTCTTGCGTGACGCGTGACCGTGACGGCTCATAGCGCTTGAAATGGATGGCCCCTGAGTGCGGCTCTCTCTCAACCATCCGCTCGCCCGCGTCGCCCACCGCATCTCGCCCCTCGCGCTCCCTTGGTTTCGTCGATCGTGCTCACACCGCCTTCTCTCCCTCAGCGCTCTACGGTTTCCACTTCGCCCACCTTGCCCTTCTTGTCCTCGCTCGATTTCCACCTCGCCCACCTCGCACACACGGCGGAGGAGCACACCGGGGATGGTACTCGACTCGTTGCGGAGCGCCCGGCAGCCAGAAAGGCCCTGTCCGTAATTTAATCAATCGCGCAACCTGGAACTTACAACTGTCAATTTTCAGCGTTGGTGACCTGATGGAGAGTCGACTAAAAAGCAAGAGTGACCCACAAGCCTCTCTACGGGAGGCCGTCCAAGCCGCCCTGAAGGAAGAGCGCTCTGAGTTTCAATCACAAATCGAGTTTGCCCTCAAGACGGCGCGGGAAGAAGTAGGAGCGCTGGTGGTCGCAGAACGAAAAGTGCTGTTGGCGGAGATGGAAGCGGCGGTGCAGGGCGAACGTAAGACGCGGGAGGCGGCGGTGAGACAGGAGCGCCAAAAGCGACAGAAGGCGCTGAGGGCCGCAAATGACGAAATAATCCGGCTGCGTGAAGAGGCAATCGCGAAGTATGAGACGGAGCTCCAAGAGCTTGACATTGTAGAGCTTCATGAAGCATGGAATCTGACAATCCAGGGTACGTGTGCTTGATCGATTTTCCCAGCATAGCTAAAGTGGAGACCTAGGCTTTAACGATATTATTTTCAACGTCGAGCGTCCCGCAGGTCCCGGGGAAAGAAGCGTTGTTCTTTCCAAGACAGAAAAAAATATTCTCAAGAATTATGGCAGAGACTGGAGTACGCCACGATTGATCTCCGTTTTCGACATATGCTAACTACAAACATAATAGTCTCGAGGCTCTTTACAGCCCCCCAACGACGCGAAGAGTGTCCCCAAGAGACCAAGAACAGCTCGACAAGGCCGTAAAGAAGGCCATCGGCATCCTCAGCCTTGACGAACAGGCGGCATGCAAAGCAGTCATCAAGCAGTTCAACGACGGGCGTAAAATCAGAAACGAGCAACAGCACAGGAGGCCGGACATCGCGACGGCTGTCGAACGCACCAGGCAACTCCCCACTCACCTGCATACAACTATCGCTACTTTCTTAAAAACCAATCCCACACGTATCAGATTGCAAGACGAGGATTCTGGCGTCGATCTCAGACTTTTCGCCGAGGCTGGCTCTTACAAGAGCGTTGCTGAATTCCGCGCAGAATTGGAGAAAATGAAGCGCGAGAAAGCCGAGGCCGCGCAGCGTCTGAGCGAGGGTGCAGAGGACTCCGAAGCCAAAATTTGACTCGTCGCGGAGACAGTCCTCTACTGCCTCCTCCTGTGCCCCGCGACCACCGCCAACGCGTCCTCAAACTGGGAACCACCCGACTCTGCTTACGCCGCCAAATCCGACCGCAAACTGGCGCTGCGCTTCGTGCACGACACCGGCCGCTTCCCTCGCTACGCTCTCTAGGCCCTCCCGCCTCTTTTTCTTTTTTTCCTTTATTTTACTGTTACCTTACCCTTATTTCAGACTGCATGTTAAGACCACGCTTTTGCCCACCACACCTTTGTAGCGTACCTCCACCGTCTCGACCCCACATATAAATTGTACCCTCACACGTCATACACCCTCCCACCGTCAGCTAGTTTACATCCAAGTACCACCACGGGCCCGCGCGCACTCTACTAGAATTTAAATTGACTCCCCTTTTATTGTAAACTTAGTTTTTGTGTGCACAGGCGTTCGGGCGTTCGCAAGTGAAAAATTACCACTACTTTCAAGTTACTGTTATTGCACATAGACAGACGAGTTGAATGCGGCGTGTACCAAAGTCTCAGACATTGTCTCACCCCAGTGGGCGCGGGACTTCCTGAGTGCCCTCGTCCACCTCCATCCATCTATAGGCCATCGAGCTGACATGGGCGCCGTCGCGTAAACCCAGCAACGCCGAGGCCGGTGGGGCTTGGGCGAATTCATGTGCCAAGTATAATTCTTGTAAATCAAAGGAACAGGAACGACCAAACGTAGCAAATTCACGAACTTTTGCCTCTCAAACAGACTCGCCGCAGCTCGTCTTTGTATCATGCATAGGGTCCTCGGTATTAATATACAAAATGACTGACGTGCCATATACGAGACGTAGAACTTCTACCAAGCCCAGGATATGTCGTCATCTGCAGTCGGTGAATCTAGGCGTTTCGTACACTCTGAAATTCGTTTAGGAAGGCAATTGCAATCAGTGAACATATGGAACTTACTTGAGAAATCATCCGTGCCATAAGTGATCATCCTCTCCGCCTTCAATTTGATCCAGATGAAGTCCGCTTGTTGTTTCCACCACTCCTGCATGTCGACAGGCAGGTATGTGGGCGTGAATTTCCTAAGATAGTCCGGAGACGAAACATTCCATTTGGGCACATATCCCAACCCAAACACTACGTCTGCTGGGGGGCTAAATTAGCAACGAAACGTCGGCGTGGAACACGGTACTCACATGCGGTCCATACTTCCATGTTAATGACTAGTTCATACAGCTCAGAGCATCCAAACTGTTTTTCGAGGGGAGCAATTGCGCCTGGGAGAATGCCCATGCGACGCTGGCACTGGTGTGGTGCGGTTTTCTCTAGATCTATGAGGATGGGCTGCCCGTCTTTCACAAGTATATTCTGTTCGTATAAGTCACCGTGGGTAGCTCCGTGTGCATGTAGACGACCGACAGCCAGGATGAGCCGATTTCTACAGGAAGTTCAGAAGCGAAAACATAGAACATATTCAACCACGTACTTGAAGTCTGCAGAAGCCTCGTCCAAAGCAATTCCCATCGGCTCTCCACAATATTGAGTAAGGATGCATGTAATCGTTCTTCCATCAACGGTCGTGTGAAACGAGCCATAGAATATTGGGACAACGTCGCCCTGCAGGTCCAATACAGTATCTGCGTAGGCCGTCGCTTCATTGACCAAGTGCTTTGATCTCTGGCCGGTGTGGTCCAGCTTCACAACTACATCAAGAGGGGGACCAAATTCGGTGGGCCGCTGAATCTCGGCGCGAAAGGTGTAGGTCTCGTTCATTTTGATGAACTGAACACTATGAATTGCCACAGATCGCTGGGGTCGGGTTGCGGGTCCTGGTCGAGAGGGCGAAAGATGAGCTCAGAATTGGGCGGGCGTCGCATAACAAGATCACAGTCAAGTTTGCAGTGAATGGCAAGGGACGCCATTGCGGGATGTCCAGCTACAGTAGGATAGGAGTGGTGGAGGTTGGAGGAACTTCCGAACCTCCGAGGAAGTCGCGTCGATCACGTGATCGTAAACACATAATTGCTCTCTATTTGCGTCAGTATATGGCCCTTTCCACTTTCCCCAGCTGATCATGAATCAATTCACGTGTGGCAATGTAAAGATGCAACAACGTCCGTTTGCGTCTATCAGTTTGCTCAACAACGTTCTAAAACATTAATATTAGTCTACCCAGGTCTCCCTCCAGGGATCTCCGCGGCCCGCTTTGGAACTCCGAGAGACTCCGAGTCAAGCATCGAGTTTGATCTCGTTTTAAGACTGGATTCCATCCCCGCTTACGCCCATGGGATTACCTTGAAATGCTGCAACAAGCAGCGACACATTTTCTTGCGGTTTTTCTTATTTGTGGTACTCGCTTGGCACACCATCCAAAAATTTCGCTACAATTTCTTTCTGGGTCTTGCTTTGCAACTAACAAGTACTTGGGTCCCTACTCGTGTAAGTGAAGTGGAACTCTCTCTCAATCAATTCTAGAGATCACTATATGATGCATTTTCCAAGCTGGCCGAGCTCGGCTTCAACCTTTTTTTTTCTCAGTAGCGCCGATATGTCAACTATGACTCGTTGCACTGGCATGCCATTACTGTGGCGATCAAAGCCTACAACGTCGGAGAATCAAGTTTGTTTAACGTCCCAGACGGCTTGTAGTGTCCTATGACTCAGCGGGGCTATGAGACTCACAAACTCAACACAACTTGAAACTTATGCTCAATGTCGAGCTTTCTCCGTGCTCGGCGGCTGCTCGCTAAGTCCTCGCACGGTCTGGCATCGCCTTCTCCGTCAACTCACGAAGCCCCTCAGTGAACTTTCGGTCTTTCTTTGAATTAAGAGTCAACATTCTATTCTAAGTCCTCGCACGGTCTGGCATCGCCTTCTCCGTCAACTCACGAAGCCCCTCAGTGAACTTTCGGTCTTTCTTTGAATTAAGAGTCAACATTCTATTTTCCAACCTCACTACATTTTGATGGCCCAACTTGACCGAGGTCGGCTGGGGTTGGCCGAGGTTGGCCGAGGGGGTCTCGACTGGGTTGGTCGAGGTTGGCCGAGAGGTCTCGATCAACCCAGCCGAGCCCCTCGGCCAACCTCGGCCAACCTCAACCAACCTCGGTCAAGTTGGGCCATCAAAATGGAGTGCCTGGTGGGAGTTTCACCAGGCATGGAACTGGCCGGTATTCTTACAAACCAGAAGCGTCGCTGAGCACAACAAGGTCCTGGCCGCGATGTGTTGGAATTAGGGCCAACGGATTTCCTCCACACTCCGACCGCTACGCTTCCTTCCTTCCGAGGTCATGCAGTGCGCACTACATCGCCTCGCGGGTTCCGAAACCTCACGATGATTAAGTAAGACAGACTGCAGACACAATTGCCAGTGGAAGACGCCTGTTCTTTCTTTCAGTGGTATTTTAACATCTGTATACACCGGCCCAAGTACTGATTAATAGAACACGCCCGAGCAGCGCCACACGGTAAAGGACATCCTCCGAGTCCGAATCTTTGCGGCAAAAAATCACCTCTGTTTTGACCTATGCGGGCTTTCTGTGACCGCCGCTCACACCTCGTTTCATCTGTTCACCATCGGTTTTACGTGCCTGTGCCGCGGGGTCTAGTTCCCGCAGGCTTTTGACATGTCCCAGGATTGCAAGGCATATATAAGGTAAGTTGTTGGTTTTTACCCAGCATAGTTTGCAGACATGACCCAAGAAGGTTCACAATCAAGCTCATTTGCTGTCAGGTGCGAAAATTGCAGGTTCGTGACAGTTTACTGGTTGTGTTTTCTGGGCTAACATTCATGTTGAACAGGCGACGGAGAGTTGTAAGAAGAATGACCCAGTTTAACTCGAATAAACCGTCATATTTTCCGGCAGAAATGCGACGGCATGCGCCCCAAGTGCGGACAGTGTTTGCGTTCCTCGAGCTTCAAAGACTGTGAATACGCCGATGGTAGACCCACAAGAACACAGATACTCCAAGGTCAGAATCAAATGTTCCTTGTTATTTGACGTGTGTTTATGCCTCTTGTAGAACAAATAACAACTGCTGAGGCTCGTATCGGACAACTGGAGAAACCAGAACTCGCAGCACCTATCCTTCCGCGTAACCTGCATGTCGGCACAAGCGGTTCAGCCTCTCCGCGGCCGCTTTCCCGTGGTGGCTCGGTGCAGCCACAACTACGGCGTTAGTCTTATTTAATATTGCGTATTCCCTCGGCTCAAAATATCATCAGATCTGGAACTCTCCTCGGGGCGATCAAGCCCGATGCGCATGCCTACATCGTCCTCGGAGGTGAGGGATCTTATTTCCAGTCTTTTTCCAAACCAAAATTCCATTTAGGGAATTCCGCCGGCCAAGTTAGAACCCTTGTAAATTCCGAATCCTTTAAATTGCGTTGAACCAGCTAAATTGGCCTTTCTGAAGGATATACAACTTTCTCCAGCACAGTTCTCAGTTCGGGTTCTTTCTCAATGTCCATAATTTCCGAGAATCGGGGATGGGGCGGAGTGGTCAGCGTCCTGCTGCTGTTTTGCTCCATATCGTGTCTCTCTGGGCAATACATCTATCAGGTTCGGACGAGTTCACCGCGCACGAAGCACGCTACCTGTCTCGAGCACTTCGCACGGCGGTCGAAACCCTCTCTGGAACCCAAAACAATACATCCTCCGGGACCCACTACGGCACGGTTCTCCACACCATACAGGCTGAGGTTCTTTTAGCCTCTTACTTTTTTCGGAATACGCGATTCCTTGAGGGAAAGTATCACCTTAGCGCAGCTGTCTCTCTCGTCATCAGCTCGGGACTGCATCGCATTCGATCGTCAGCCCCCGGCGGTCCTTCAGGGACCGCATTTCATGCGTTGGTATCACCTCGGGACCCAATGGAAGAGTGCGAACGCATTGCCGCATTATGGACTGTGGTGACTCTCGACAGCTGCTGGACAACCGCCGACGGGTCGCCGTCGAATATATCATACACGGACCCCAATGCTCGAATCGACACACCGTGGCCGTTGGATATTAATGCGCCAGGCTTCAACGTAAGTGTGTTCAACGGCCAGAACGAAAGCTGACGGAGGGAACAGAATCAAGTACTGCCACGTTCAAACATCGGGACCGTCACCAATTTTTTGGCAAATAGGCAGGACAGTGGGATGTCTGTTTCGGCATTGCATGCCAAGGCGGCTATCCTCTTCGAACAGGCCTCCTGTTTGTCGTCTCAATACCGTCCTAGTATGCATCACTTGAACTCTTTGATTCGACGCTGATGTTGCTCCTAGATATGGAGAACAGACACCAGTTCTATGTCTCATTCAACTCGATCGATTTAGTGATCGAGCGTTTCAAACTCAGTCTTCCCACGGTTCAACTGAACGCAACCAGAGAAATGCTAGTCATCCACTGCCTCGTGCATGTTGCCGCAATTCAATTGCACAATCCGTTTGTCGCTGACACCCACGCTTCCCGCTTGCGCATGCTGGATGCGGCGCGCGCGATTGTCGCATATCTCGCACAGGTGCCTCTGAACGAATTTGTATACATCGATCCGATCATGGGAGTGAGTTGACTGTTTGGCGCCTAGTTGTTTAAGCTCTGAAACAAACTTGTTGCAGACCTTGCTCATGGCGACCTGCCAAGTATTCGTGGCGGAGCTGCGGCGTTATAGGAGACATCGATCGCCGAATACTCCCTCAGTACAAGAAAGGTCGCTTATGGAGGCGACGGAGACTGTCCTCGCCGCTATGAATGTTTTTTCCCCGAGATGTCGGCTTATGGGTTTGTTTGGTCCGCAATGCTGGAAAGAATCTAACTGAACCTTTCACTGTAGAGTCACAACTTGTCGCTATGCAACAGCTGTATAACGGACAGTAAATTAGAGCACTGTTATTTTTTTCCACTTTTTTTTTATCACGCCACTATGGACGGTCTTATTTTATATCTCTTTATTGTAATGGTTCCCCCGTTACGCATTCTGGACAGTTTTCTTACTTTCTTTACATCCTAGAGTACCCCTCTTCGTATGCAGCACTGCGCACCCATAGGGCATTTCAGCCTACTTTCATTTCTATCCAGAATTTGAGATGCCTGACATGAAGTCGTGTCTTCCACTGTGCACAGCGTACACACCAATTTCTGATTTTTTGCCTTTTTTAGTTGCGAGTGGCAGCAAGTCCATATCGGGCTTGACATCATGATGACATGATAGACGCTGCGTCACAGAGTAATTGTGACAGACGCCTAAGTTCCGATTCAAACCTTTCCGAGAGCTTTTTCCTTCTCGAACCCCTCTGCGTTTGTCCTCAATCACGACTGCGCTCTATCAAGTCACAGGCAGGATGCCTGGCTAGAGCAGGCCACACCCAACAGGGTCATAGTGACTCGGACCGCACAGCATACTCGCTGGAAAACCACAAAGATGCGCGCCTCCGAGTCGCACACGGCACACATTCGATCGTCACCCACGACATCTCATTTTTATTCACCATGATACAATCGAATTGGGGTTCAACCAAGTTGTACCACAAGCGTGTAAGATCTCGTACCGCGCATGATCATCAGCCTGAGCTTGCGTTCGCTCTGGACGTTCCCGAAAATGCCGAAAAAATTCGCGCAGCTCTTATTTGTGCTGTCTCCTTCTGTCGGTATAGCGCACAGTGGCCACAGTCAACGGTAGACTCAAAAGGTGCTTTTTGCGATACAATGCTGAAAACAGGTATAATCTGGTCTACGCCCAAACCCTCTTCCACTGCAGAATATTACACCTCTTCGATTTGTTCTCCCCACTCCCAATCCTCGTCTGATCCCACTACTCCAGCTTCCGGATGATACTGTGTCTTGATTATGCCAGTGGGGTCAAGAAACGTTGGGCCCATCTCTATTCGTCCCGGCCCTGTTATTTTTTCACGGGGAAATTAGGTTGCGTCGGAGCGGGTGGCGGGGGCGCGAGCTCCTCCTCTGGTGCCTTTGCACGATCGACGTAGAAGTCCGCGCTCATGATAATGTGGGGAATGGAGGATGAGGGCGCGCGAGGAAATATGAGATGATTTAGTGAGGTACTTGTTCGTTGACCCTACGACTCAGCCATTGGCTTTTATGTTTGCGCTGAGGGCCGGGCCGCGCGTTCGCCTTTCATGTTCCCAAAGCGCGCCCATTGTTCTATTGTTTTGACTTCTGGGGTATAGAATTATACAAAGTTGCGCTAGCGCTCACCGAGTCACCTTAAGCACGTCGAGGTGATTGTGAGAAGGTTTTTTGGTGCTGGGTGTAGATCTAGACTGATAAGTATCGGTCACTGGATGTAAGTTAGTCGACCCAGAGTTTAAAGACAATAAGACTCGGCATTCGCCGGGCCGAAGTTCAACAAGAGTCCATTGTAGTGACCTACATCGGGAGACATAATACCCACTAACTTTTAACCTTGTTCAATAAAAGGAACTAAAGTAGTCGATCCCGAGGACCGGTGGTCTGTTTACCAGCTGACTTGGCCAGTAAAATTGGCATACATATCGGACCCGCAGCTCAAACTTGAAGTTGAATCGTTGTACTGTTTTGTATACTCGTGGCACAAGGCGTCAAAAGCGGCGGGTGAACCCTACGTTCAAGCAAGATTATATTAGATGGTTAACCATCTGCCAGTGACAGCACGCAACATAGAGGGTCTCGGCTATTTCCGGTTTAATCAACGACGGCCAACATCGACCGTCCAGTCACACAAGTTCCGCTGTCACTATCATACTGTGTAGGCTCGCCCTCTCAGCTTTTATTTAAATGAAGGCGCTCAGCTCTCATCCTCTTGACGACGACATCGTTGACCGCATTTTCTTGTTTCTCCCCGATTTCGAAACTCTCCAAGCCGCGATTCTGGGCTCTAAATCGATGTACTCTGTTTTCTCCGCGCATCCACATTCAATTGTCAAAGCAATCGCGTTCAATCTCGTTGGCCCCGCCCTTCTTTCGGCCATTAACGTCCTCAGATGCCAACCTCCCGATGATCCATGGACGTTCGGACACGCGCTACCAGAGCCAACAGAAGTTGGTGTGATTACACCAGAAGATACACGCAAGCTGTCCAGGAATGCTCTCGTTGTGAACACATTCCAGGATATTTTCAGTTCTAGGTTAGTTAAATTCCTCCTTCAACACCCCTTGCCTCAACCACAACGACAGGCACAAAGACCGGAGTTCCGATTCCAGCCAGTTAAGTCCCGTGGAAGCGCTGCGCTTCACCCGTGCAATGTATCGCATCATGCTTTTTGCGGATGTCTTCCCTGGTAAATGTACAATTTACATCGACGATGAAGACACGGAGCAGGAGGCTGAGATCCGCGCTGCGAGGAAGGACTTCTTCGCCATGTTCCCCACGCAAGAGCTCTACGAAATCTACACCGTTGACAATTTCATCGAAAGTCTTGGGACGTGGCTGGTCCGCAAGGTGAAGAATATGCCTTGGGGTGTGTGCTCTTCTTTCAACATGCCGACAATACTTGAGGATTCAAACAGCCCACTGCCAACATGCGAACGCAGTCCCGCCTGCGGTGTTTCTGGAGGCGTACCAAGAACGAGATCCCCAGCTCATCGACAACTACTTTGATGACGATACTTTCCATTCAGCAAATAATTTACTCGTATACTACATCGAGCAACCGCTTGAAGATGTTTGGAAAGAACGCAAGGAACCATCCCTCGACGGCGACCACTCGTGCAACAAGTATATATTGGATCAGATTGAAGGCGAAGGCGACGTGTGTAAGTTCGCTCGAGCTCTGCGAACCCTTAAACTCACATACAGAAGGCCAGCAATGTGATATCAATGGGGGATTTGATCTTTGGACTGAATCCAGTAAATACGCACGTCTTCCCTGGGTGCGCTTTCTCTGATACGTCCGCAGACTGGGCGGTTCAAAACTCCGTCACGCTTGCGTTCCTGCCTTGCATTTTGGAGTATCTGCCCATGCCAGGATCGCTTTCTAGTAACGCACTCGAAACGGCGGCGTGGAGCACGCACGTCCGTGGCGTGCCCGTGCAAGACTTACTCCGTGACTTGTTTGCTCTCAAAACGCCCGAATACGCGTCCTGGAGCCCGCAAGACAAATTGTGCGAAGGATGCCTCAAGCGCTTCATGACCGATCACATCCACCTCTGGTTGCGTCAGCGTAAACATGCGGGCAAGACTTTTTCTTATACTATCTTCTCAGCCAATAATAATCTCTATCCGCAGCTGGAGAAACCATTCCCGAGGACTGTTGGTACCTGCCGATTATGCACATTCTGCTGACGGCCTGTCTCACCATGGTCTTAGGTATGGCTACAACTGCCGCACCCAAGCTCACAACGCGGAGCATGCGAAGAAGCGGAATGTACGTGCTCATCGTTTTCTCTGGATTCATCGTGACGGTATTCGACATAGCACCTTTGTGCGGAGAAGAAAGAATGAGGCCCGCCTAGCAGTGCCGCATTTATTTGATAGAGTTCATTTGAGCTTGGAACCGTATTTATTCAACAGAGTTCATTTGAGCTTTGCACCATGTCCGTTTAGTAATAGAGTTCAATTGAACCTGGACAGGACTTGCAACGTGTGGTCTTTGCGTTTTGGCTTGCGAGTAGGTGAACAGAAATTGAGGGCCGAGCGCATATGTATGCTGACCGTTGGGATGTTGAACCGATGATGCCTAACATCGACTTCCGTCGTACTCAGCGTTCAACCACTCCACTGGAAAAATCTGGATCTTCGAACTAAATTTGTCGGCGGCTAGGAGTTGTTGAACTGAATCGAAGATTATGGTTATGGAGATTTTGACTTTCCGGATGAACAAGTTTATCTTGGTAGAAGCGACTCGCTTCAGGGACTTGAACCATGTGGCACTGGGTGATTTAAACCCTAGAAGTTTATTCACGATCTTATTAGCATTCCAGAATAAGATGGTGCACGTTCGGCAGTTAATTCCCCATGCAACGAGACGATCCTGGCGCTTGCTCGTTGTGAGGGCTACCACGCGTGTGAGACTCGGAAGTCGAGCGACGTAAATCCCATTTGGCCAACGACCCAGGCCCCTGGCGCCGAACTCACTCCAACTTCCGACAGTCCCTTGTAACGCCACAGTAACGCGCCGAGCAAGTTACATGTACATCAAATGATATATGTCAATCCCGGACATTCCTCTAGAACGGGCGAAGAAATAGCTAGATACGTCTGTCTTCGAGAGAAACTGTCATTCCTCTCAATCATCTTTCGAAGGCAATTCATCGAAAAAATTAACGGTTAAGCTTTGTGCGATGTCACGGTAAAAAATGCTTCCGTGTCATGGACCAGTCGGTTAGACTGGCTCGAGGTAATCTAGAAGTCGTTTACTGGCAGGTTAAAGGGTGGACCATTTGTGAGTCTGCGACTCGCCTTCAAAGTGGGAAAAAAAATTGACATCCTTTGACACCGTTGTGCGACGCGGCGCAAATGCTTCCATATCTTGATGATAATTTAGAAACAGTACCAGGTACAGGTAGATGAGCACTGAGTTATAAGATTAAATTAAAGAATAAGGTTCAACTATTCAAACTCCGCTCCAAACTCGACCACGTGGCAAGTCGGACCGTTGCTCCGGAACTCGATCGAACAATTGAAAACAAGACTTACACTGCGTCGTGCGACAGAAGCGTCGAACTGACTTTTTTGACGCAGATTTTGCTGCGACTGGGACAATAAACACTCAAATCACCGCGACTCTGTTGAACGAATCGAAGACCCTCGGAACTACCGACCCTTATGCCGATTTACTGCATTTGATTTTCTTTGACTCCTACTTGCGACACTTGTGAATTCACCAGGTCTCTTGGAATGCCGTCAAATGCAACGTACTCTGTATGCTCAGTGCCCCATTGTCCTCTTCTTTGTGTCTCTGAAAAATCTCGATTTTGTCGGCTGGACGACTCAACAATAAGGCTTAGATCAGTTACACCCATCGGGTTTATTGTCTTCGACTTCCGTCCCGCCACGAAATTAACAATAACGCGCGACGGGGTTTAGATCGTTTCGGCCAGTTATTGTCTTTTGTGGGCTTCGTGGCCACGATCGGGCGGCCCATTTAGGAAACCCAGACACATATATTGTCCTCCCTTCCCCGACCTCACGCGGGGGATTCTATTATAACGGCCGAATGCGCACCCTTACTACCGTGATTCCATCCCATATTTAGCTGTTTCGGATCCATTGTCTCGACCCAACCCTTCAAATCGTGCAATAACATAAAGCCCCAAACCCGTTGATTGACCTGGCCCAAGCGCTTCTTTTTTCACCTTGTAGCCGACGACATCGGCGATTCCCGCCCCTTCAGGGCTCTTTATTGTGCTGCTGCTTGTTTTCCCCCTTCTCTTTCTTCTCAACCATGACCCAGCCAGCACCTCCAAGCCCCAAAAAAGCGTCCCACAAAAAACGACACAGTGAGTTGATGCGCCGACGAGCCACCGACATGGGAGAGACTTATATTATTCGCAGCGAAACCGTGCAGGTATTTCCAGCTGGGGAACTGCCCGCACAAGGCGCAGGAGGACTGCGATTTTGCGCACGTATACAGCGACCCGCCTGTGTCGCTACCTCCCCCGAAGCAGTGTCGGTACTACCTCCAGGGAAACTGCACGAACGGAATTTGGTGCCAATACCTGCATGGGGAGGCCAGTGCGGGCTCGGATGACCACTCGCTGCTCAAAGGTTAGTGTCTCTCGTGCATAGAGGAATCCAAATTAGATATTGATTCGGAATGTCAGATTATCAGAATATAAATTCGCTTTCTGGCCGGGGTGAGTCGCATGCATGCCGTGCGCACGGTATTCGAGATGCTAACGTCCAGTAGAATTCAGTCCAAATACGGTTCACATGCGCGTCGGCGTCCCGCCTGCGGTGTACATGCCCCACCAGTTCAACGGGATGCATGTCGCGCAATCGGCGTGGTCTTACCCGGTCGAGTTCGTCCCGCCGCCGCAACTCCTCCTGCCCAACCCCGTCGTGTCTCCCGCCGCGTCGTCCCCGGACTCGTTCGACTTCGCCACGCCCTCCTCGTCGCCCACCAGTTCCGACCGATCGGACGACGGCATTCTGCCCACCGTCGACGATGTCCCGGGCCAGCACTACCCTTCGTACTTCCCCGCCGAGCCCCAACACGGTGGTGTTCCGTATGGGTACGACGATCCCTTCCTGCCCTACTCGCAGGCCCGCATGCCGCTCACTGTCGTGCCCGCGGCATATGGGATGGCGCCTTTGTACGATATATTCAGCCCCAAGACCCCGCCGTCCGCGGGCTTCTACTCTTCCGCCGGGTTTCTGCCCCAACCACAGTCGCCTCGGTCGCCGATCGATAGGGACCGTCAGAGGATCGCGAATTATCGGAGTGAGTATTATCCCTCCTTGATCATAAATCGGTCCTGGAACTCTGCTCATTTTATTTTAGCCAAGCCATGCAGGTACATCAAAGCCGGCGTTGTCTGTCCAAACGGAGACGCCTGTACATTGTGCGTTTCGTTCGAATGTCGAAAAATTAAATTCAAATTCAAATTTGGTGTAGTATTCACGCTCATCCCGAAAAGATAAACGAGGAGCAGCCTCCGTCCCCGCCTCTCGAGCCCGCTAAACAACTGCAGCACGAGCTCCCGTCGAAGCCGCTGTCCGCGAAAGAAGAAAACACGCGCAAGGGGTACTTCCCGATCTCGTGGCGCGTCATTGGGGGCGGCGTCCTGCTCAGCGGCGCCAAGGGTAAGTACTTCCGAAGTTCATAAGGGTCCATGAAATGAATAATTGGACCTCAGATAAATCAGAGCCCTCGGACGACGACGACCTGTCCGACCTATCCGAAGATTCCGAGTCGTTTGACGGGCGGGCGGATCCGGTGTCCTACGCGCTCGAGATTGAGATCCCCGCGTCCGCGCCGGCGTATACCGTCGCCTTTCCCTCGTCCGAGTCGGAGTCCACCGGCTACGCGGACGCGGACACGGAGGAAAGCACGACGCCCACCGGCCTCCCCGCCCTGGCCCGCCAGCGCGCGTCGTCCATCCCCTCCACGCCGATATCCACCCATGTCGATCACCTTCGTGTGCGTCCGAGTCTCCCCTCTCAATTCGTATTAAAAGCTGACAAAATTTGATTGGATGCAGCTCTTCTCGGCCGAGTCTCCCGGCGGTCTTTAGGGTATAAATAAAGTACAGTCTTGAACCATCTGGGACGTCTTCGATCTTCTTCGCCCAGTTGTTATTTAGTTTAGGTTCAATGTAAGATATAGCAGTGTCGTAGCCAATTTATTTGCATATACCGAGTGCTTCCTCGTAAGATTTGCGTACCGGTTGGTTTGAGCGAGCCCTTTCCCGACATTCTTCCTGTTGAATATCTGTTTTTTTTTGCACTCGCTCCCGAGTATCTTTATATCAAGTTCAGATACAGCACGATCTGTTCAACAGCATTCCGTTCAAGGCCAAACTTATGCAGAAATTCTATTTTTAGAGACATGTGAACTCCTCAGGTCCTTAGTGACAGTCGAACCCAAGCAGAGTGAGTGAATGACAAAAACCAGTTAAACGAAAAACGCCTCGAATTTCTCCCACAGGAACCTAATCTTATCTCATCTGGGACCGACCGGCGGCGACTATAACCGGAATCTGGTAAATCTGATTAGATACTCAGGCCTAACCTCACAGCAGTGACGGTTACCCACTTTGAGACGGTCGTCGAGCGGTGCTTGGCCACGCCCCCCACACGCAATCCCAGGCCCTGTTTGTGCGCTGACCGCGGGGCGTAGGTGTCGCGAAGGGCTTTGAGGTGCTAGATGCGCCGCGCCGGGTTATCGCTCTCGACGAGGACGACTTTATGGACGAGCCGCAGTCGTGGTTTGTGGACGACAACGACTCGGAGTGGGTAGACATCGACGAGTTTGCCGGTGTACACTTGGAGGCGGGAACGTCGACACAACATTGCGAGGCGGACGACTATTTACTTGCACGGCGGCTTCAGGATGAGGAGGATGCACGCTACGCGCACGAGCGCCGGGGTTCTGGTACCCGACGCAGGGCGTACGTCGATGTTGCCGCGGCAGCGAATGGTTCGTTTCCTGAAAGGTTTTCTCGTGATGCGTGCTGAGATCAATTCTGTTTAGACTAAGATTGAGACTCGATAGCGCTACAAAAATGTGAATGTGAATGTAAGATAGATCGAAGTTTTTTCTTTTCTTTTCGAAAGGCTTGAGCTGGTCAATCTCGTCCCGGTTGCGATCCTGGGCTTCTGCCTAGGTGCGGTATTTCTAGCGCTCGAAGAGCCGGAAGAGCCGCTCCCTCATGAGCCTCTGGAGGTCTTATTCCAGAGGATGCGAACCGGCGGCGGCTTTACGGGCGACGAAGGATTTTTCCGTATACTTTCTCGAGCGCGGTCGCATGGCATGGTGGCAAGGTATATTTTTGTCTCCGCAGGTCTCCTCCTCGGTTAATAGTGTGAACTCCGAATTTCACATGTTTGTGCTGAACCCCTAAGTTCTAACTGAAACTACTACTTGTCCATTTCCTAGACCATGTCCGAAGGGCATCGGCGCAGACCGAGGGAGCACCGCGACCAGCGCGAAGAACACCATGACCACCGCCGCCGCAGCCAATCTCCTATTCCTTCCTCGTCGCGAAATTCTTACCGCGACCGTCACCCGCCCCGCCGGCCACGCTCGCCGCCCCCCTCCCGTCGTCAGTCTCCGTTAATCGAGCGTCACGCTCCGCATCCCTCCCTCCCTACCCCCGATACCAAACATCTCCCTCTCGTCCTCCCATCCGATGCTCCCGCTCAGGCTGCAACTAGTGAGACCCGCTGCACATTATCCGATTCCCCCATCACCTTCCCCGCTCTTCTCTATATCGAGGGGATCCCACTAGACGAAGACGACCCGAATGATTTCGTATATACCGCCCCTCGCATCGCCACGGCCCTCAAAGAATCCCAAATCGCCCCCGTCCCCGCCGTAACCCCTCCCAGTTCTAGGCTCAGCACCGCGCCCTGCGAGTCTAAAAATCCCACTTCGTCCGGCAGGCGCCCACCGCAGTACTGGTTCTGCCGACAGCAACTCGCGGACGGGCAGGTCCTCGCCTGGCCACTCATCTCTGGGTCTGGGGAACGACGCCCGAGGCGCAGGCTCGATTCCTGCACCTGCTCGATCCCCTCTCACGGGCAGCTGTCATCCCCATCGACGATCCGACACGCGCGGTGTTCCCCGACCTCAGCCCACATTGCCCGAGTTCATTTCTGACCACATTCACACAACCCCAACGCCGTCGATGTCCCCAACCAGCCCAGCCCGCTCAAAGGGTTCTTGGTTGGCGCGGACTCACACTTCCCTGCCAATTTGGCAAGTACCGCATGTCTAGTAAGAGTACTATAATACTGATCCACTCGCTCTATACTCAGGTGTACTTCAAGCCGCATTCGTTTGAGGTACCGTCCTTCTTGCTCATGACTATGAAGGGGTACTTCGGAGCGCTTTCCTGTAATCCAACGCGTTTCATGGGCGCGGGCGCTGGTGCAGCCGGCGAAGCACGGAACACTCGGAGAGACGGTGAGCACACGCGGTTCTCGAAATACTAAAGACCGACTAACAAGCTTTCTTTTCAGATATAGGACACCACTACGATTACGAGTACGACTCGAGCTCGGGCTCAAGCGCGAGCGCCGCCGAGGAAGCGCGCTTCCTAGCGAGCCTGGGGGGCCGACCGCCGAGCGCGTTCATGCGCGCGGCGGAGAGACTCGAAGCGGAACGGGATGCTGCTGAGCGCGAGCGCTGGGAATGTGGGTATCGAGAGGCGCAACAAAGAGTGGTGAGATATAGGGAGGTGCGTGCTCTGTTTTTTTTTTAAAAAAAAAGAGTTTTGTGCTAAATGGAATTGAAGGACCTCGCCGGCCTGGAGGGTGCTTTTGAGGATCCTGACTCCTGAGACGCCCGTGGTGAGCGCCGACCCGACTCGGAGCGGTTCGTTGTATGTCCCCCCCCCGTCATGGTTGCTTACTGAGGTTATGCCCCAGGTACGGGACGGTGCTGGCTTGGTAAATAATAAATAAAAGACAGTCCGACGATGACGATGATTTTAAATTTGTCTCGGCCACCAACTCGAATGGGACACTTCTTCCTCTGTCTCTCCACCATCATCCTCTAGCTAGATTAATATCTGAGAGGTTCTCTTCGTCGCGTGCGTTGCAATTGCGTGGAGGATCACTTCACGGAGTCACTAGTTCTCCTCGCCGACTTGGATGCCAGTGGGAGCAACAAACCCGATTCACCAAGCTCCTGGCCTTGAAGAGAATCGAGAACACCTTCATAGAAAATCTGCCTGAGCATATGAATATCGTGACATCGGTCTTGTGTGTGGGCGAACTCGAGCTAAAGCTGTCGCGCTTATAATTAGCTAGGCGCCGGCGTTGCATCTGTATGTCGCGGAGTGTGCTGTTTCGTGAGATTTATACAATACTCAAATGGCGCTACATAAGTATGGCATCCGAGTCATTTATCGTTAACAGCTCGTTCGGTAACCAGATGCGCATTTCGCATCTCGCATCTGGTTTCCTTATATAGTACTCTGTGGGAGATGACTTGAACAAAACTACGGACGAAAATTAAGTTCAGGAAACAGTGACTAGCCTGAAACTGTGGCCTATATCCTTGGGAGTACCTATCACGTTCCGGATGTCGCAAAAATAGGAAGCGGAAAAAAACTGGGGAGGGAGAAGAAACAAATTGGATGAAATTTCCGCAACATCGGGAACGTGATAGTACCCCGACTCTTGGAGTAGTGACAAAGAGTGAGAATATTCAACGAAAAAGATCTCATACATAAGTGCGGCTGAGTATTTGCAGAGAAGCAGCCAACTTCCTCAAGGCGTCGAATCTCCCACAGAACCTAATCTTATCTCGTCATCCGGGACCGATCTGATAAATCAGATTAGATCCTTAGATCCTCGGGCCAGCCTCACAGCAGTGACGGTTACCCTTTTTAAGACGGTCGTCGAGCGGTGCTTGGCCACGCCCCCGCACACGCAATCCCAGGCCCTCTTTGCGCCAGCTTTCCCCCTTGCTTTCCTCGCTTTCCTCTTCGCTTTGGCCATGTCTGTCGTCGACCTATCACAGCCGCTGTCCGACGTCCTGCGGGAGGGTACCAAGAAGGCCCATGAGGAGGTCGAGGTCAGCCCCGCCGCCGCGACGATGCTGCGCGGTGAACTCGACAAGGAGGAGTATGTCCGATTCCTCATGATGCTATGGCACATCTACAAGTACGTCGCTCTTTTTACTTACCATTACTTTCGTTGTTAACACGCCACAGCACCTTTGAACGCGGTCTAGAGCGACACCAGAACCACCCGGTGCTCGAGCCCACCTACAACCCCACCCTCCTCGCCCGCGCCCCACCCCTCTCAGCGGACATCGCCCACCTCCTCGGCGTGCGCGAAGCCGACTGGAAATCCCACCGGATACACCTCCAGCTCATGGCCGCCCAGCCGCCCGCGCTCACATCGTACGTCGCGCGCATCCAGTCCATCTCCGACTCGCCCGACCCGTCCCCGCTGCTGGCGCACGCGTACGTGCGCTACCTCGGCGACCTCAGTGGCGGGCAGACCATCCAGCGCGCGCTCGCCAAGGCGTATGGTTTGAAGATGGGCGGCGCGGGGCTGTCGTTCTACGCGTTCAAGGAGCTGCGCTCGAGCAAGCAGGCGACCCAGGGCGAGATGAAGCGCATCAAGGAGTGGTTCCGTGCTGGCATGAACAAGGGCGCGGGGACGACGTCGAGGTCAAGGGTGCGTTCTTCTTACTTTGGGTTTGTGTACGTAAACTGACGCAAGTGCAGCGGCCGTCATGGACGAAGCCCCGCGTCTTCGAGTACACCGGCGAGATCTTCAAGGTTATTAACCTGGAGAAACAAGAGTCCAAGGTCGTGTACGAGGACCCACAAGCAACCAAGACGTACTCCATCGCCACCGTCACCGCCGTCGTCCTCGCCGTCT
>JARJLF010002998.1:0-24612 GCA_029378395.1 Mycena leptocephala
GGTCCGACGTCTCGCTGCGTCCGCTTTGATAGCTATTACACCCGCCTCGTGTTTTTCTGGCGTCCCTGCGCTCAATCTACGCTGTTAATTGACGGTACTTGATGAATGTCTGAATACAAGACATTTGTAAATAAGAGTGATTGGCGAGATATTAGTTAACGCGCTTTCCCTCCGCTCTTGGAGGGTCAACTCCGGGCCCCGGTCCTACGACATCCGCCGAAATAGCGTATCGAACTTTCGACCCGTGTTTGTAAGTCAGTGACAAAGCGATCAGCGGCACGAATGTGAGGGACGGCATGGCGAGGAAGGAAACGCCATAACATGAAATAACCAGGGTAAATGTGAAGCAATGACCTAGCAAGCGTCCTTTAGAGATGGTGACTGGCGACTAGTCGTTTTGGGCAATTTGGGTTCCTTTTTGGGATGTGATCAGACGCCATCAGTGATCGGCAGAGGCGATGCAAGCCCTTGTCGGCTGTCGCTGCAAAAAAAAGAGTCGTCTTGAAGCTTTTCTGTCAAGGCAGAATCGTTCCAGCCATTGAAGATGCAGCTAAGCAACAGTGCTCTTTCGAACCCCAAGCTGAAAACTCTGGATAGAATTCTACCAAAGAATTTCTCGCAGCTTAGCTTTGCCTCCCCCTTTCTCTTACTCCATGTGGTCGAAGCTGTGGAGGGCTGCAGGGCCGATAAGTACCCTGCACGACTTTCAGCATCGGCCGGCGGCTAACCACCATCTGCCTTACCGACGCCATTAATTTTCCCGTCGCTTCATATCGCGAAGAGTGGAAGATTGTCGCTGATACTGTCCCTCGAGTCGTCCATGGAAGGCCCTATGGCTAGAGGAAGTTGCGGGTATGCAACTAACTATCCCAATTTCACGATTGTTTTCCCGGCTAAATCTGTACGGCGCGTATAAAAGACGGACACTTTTTTGGAATATAGGTCGTTTCAGTAAGCGCACTGTACTTGACCAAAACGTCCCTGGCACAACCTCCCCGTTCTTGCCCAACACCAATAATCTTGTCAGTAACTCGACAGGTGGATACCTGTACAGACCCGACAGGTAAGTTCATTTGTATCGTCTCACTGATGCTTCAAGCAGAATTTAGTCCGTCATTCGCCGTCGAGCCGCGTCCGCTTAACGGGTGCGCCGTGCGCAGAAATACCACAGGAAGGTTCCCCGGAGTAGAAAATATGTAACGCTCTATCTTCCTTCACAGTTTGATGATCCAAGGATGAATACGAAAGGTGAAGAAACATAAACGAGGCAACATACATAGCACACCCAGATATTCCAATCGAGGCTCGCGGATAGTAGAGGAATTCGCTGCCCTGTCATTTCACGAAAGGAATATCCTTGAAAGACGCCGAAGCTATCCATTTGCATCCGCAAGGAACAGAACCGGGGTATGTGCTAGAAAACTTGACAAATTGGGCAAGAAAAATAGGCGACGATGGGTATTGTGGACGCAGCAGTCCTTGAAGCTGCAGACGGTTGGCAAAGTCTCCACCATCGACTGGGGTGCTCCGCCCGTTTTGCCGTTTGTCGCCAAGAATGAGGAAGAATGGCGACGCCTGCTGGCACGGTCCTGAGTAAACGTGCCTGTGTGGTATGTTTTCACACCGCCTCGGCTGCGCTCCCGTGGCTACCTTCCATAAGAGTCGAATGGGGTCACCGCTCTTCAAGCATAGTTGCGGTAGAGCCTATACTGTACTGCAGAAGATCCGCTTTAGACCGCGATTTTTGCCAGGATAGCTGTGAACGGCTGCGAGGCGGCAGATCAGCCGCGTCATCGGGGTTGATTCGGATGAATGAGGTAGCCATTTGTAAGAATTGGAATGGCTAGTCAGCGACGACGAGGGGTATAAGGACGAGGAACGACGACCAAGCAAGACAGCTCCAAAAGGATTGAGGAGCACAGCAAGTGTCAGGAGTTGGTGACGCCAACCGGGAGTTGCCGAGGCTTGAACTGAACCATTTACATGCACTCTGCTCTTTCTCCGCTACAACTACATGCACAATGCCTCCTCCACCCAACCGCCCGTCTCATCGCCATTCAGAATCATCGCCCTCCATAGTGTTCCCCATTGCCACCGACGACCAGCTCAAATCTCCCTTCAACTCCCGTATAATCACCTCAGTCCGCCGCAACTTCTCCATTCCAAAGCGCCGCGACCCTCTCCCAGCAGGTCCCATGTACTCTACCCCTGCAGAGCGCAACCCATACACCCCTGCACGTTTCCGTTATGAATCCTCGACCGCCAGGCCGACTGTCGAGCAGGTGAGACTTTTCCCCGTGTTCACAGAGTCCCTTTCTGAGGAGTTTCGTTCAGATTGCAATGGGTCTCCATTTGTCGCGCACACCGCATCTGCGAGGAGCGCCCAAGTATCCTGCACCCGCGTCCCATCCCCAGCCAGCCCAGAAACCCGTCCCTCTTCCCCCTCCCCCCACCCGCTCGTCCCTGAAAAAACCCGGACTTCATCCGCCTCCCACGCTGCTGCACGGCTCGACTTCGTCCACGACGGACGTCACATCCACCACCCCGTCCACTCCCCACTCGTCCGACCGCAGCAACGCGTCCCTGCGCGCCTGCATGACCCGCTTCCTCCCCCACCGCGCCCACCCCGCCGCCTCCACCCCCGACTCGTCTTCCCTCTCCTCCCCTCGCACGAGCACATCTGAGCTCCACCAGCCACGTAGAAAGGCCGTGCGCTTCTCCAGCACCGTCGAGGAGGAGGATTGAAAAACCCTCGCGTATTCGCATTATCTTTATTCGCATATTTCGGTTCTCTCGTGGGATGTACACGCTCGCCTACGCGTCCTCGACGCGTCCCGCCGCGCCACACCACTTCATATTCACTTTCTACGATACATCGCACTGGGGCTTTACCTACCTTATCGTCACATACATACTCACTATCTTCAATCTACTTACACGTCTGTATTGTTATTCCACACATTGCACGAATTATAACGAAGCGTCGTCGGAAATAATCCCGTCAAGCTCGAGCGAAACTCGATCGAGGTTCGTGCATTTGCATTTAACTCTGGGCCCCTACTCAGATAACGGTCGACTCGTCTGCGTTGCGTGCAATGCCACGTTGAGCACAGCCAGGTAACCGCGCGACACTGCACTTCATAAATTTATGAGTATGCACTGGTCCTCGTCGCGATCGCGGGCGGCCTTCCTCGGACATCGCCTCGAGTGCGATTTCTCTTGCTAAAAGTCAATCTTTAATATTCAGTGTATTTCGCATACAGCAGGGCATTACGGGCGTTTCTTCGCAATGTAGGTCAAGAATGTTATTCGGACCCATTTTGCTAGCGGCAGCTTTCGTCCATTCGAAGATCTGCTAACTGGAACCATTGATTGGATTAGTATGCTGGAGGCGCGCCGCGCAACTCTACGCAGACCGTCGAAGGTTATGTTTGACCGCTTTGATAGCCAGCACCAACTGAGATTCAAGATGGAGGCAAGTCCGCGGTGCTCAGTCTCCCAGATGCAGAGTAGATCAATTCCTTCAACCTTGTGGCCTCAGAATATCCTTGACCAGAACCGGTATCCCTATAGCTCGCGAAGGTTTGTGCCGGTTCTGGTTTCCGGGAGCGGTTCATGTCCATTGCTGCCTGGGAGGGATGCTTATTGTAGACCTTTTGATTTCCGTGCCTTGGGTAGATATGTATTTGTCGCCGCGAAATCGAACTCGTTTGGAGAAGACTTGCAGCGAAAACAGAACAAGTGGTGGAAACAACAAGCCAAAAGTGTGACCGACGCGAGACGCGTGACAGCCCAACTCTCTTTGCACCTCCTCTGCGAGATATAGCCTCAGGCTTTTTTACCATGCCTCTCGTCCAGATTGAAGTATGCGACTTCAAATCCTACCGGGGCCACCAAACCATTGGGCCCTTCAAGAATTTCACATCTGTCATTGGCCCGAACGGTGCCGGAAAGTCCAACCTTATGGACGCGATATCTTTCGTTCTAGGCGTCAAAAGTGCCCAGCTTCGGAGCTCTCAACTCAAAGACTTGTCTACCGCGGCAGGCGGCTCGGAAGAGTGGAATTGAAGGGGAGGAGGACGAGCCGGAGGCGGGAGCGAATGAGGACGACGACGACGACGACGAGACAGAGCAGGGTGAAGGCTCCGCAAAGAAGGCATGGGTGTTGGCTGTGTATGTCGATGCGGATAAGAAGGAGTGGAAATTCAGACGAACGTGAGTCTTGGGCATTTCTCCTGCACTTGTTCTGACTCTCCACTTAGAATATCCACCACTGGTGCCTCCGAGTATAAGCTCAACTCCAAAGTCGTTACCTATAATGCCTACAACGCTGCCCTCATGTCCCACAACATTCTCGTCAAAGCCAAGAACTTCTTGGTCTTCCAAGGCGACGTGGAGGCCGTCGCCTCACAATCGCCTCGTGAGCTCTCTCGGCTCATAGACCAGATCAGCGGTAGCTTGGAGCTTGCGCCTGAATATGAAAAGGCAAAGGAAGCCCAGGACCGCGCGACGGAGAACGCGACATTCAATTTCACAAAACGACGTGGTATCGCGGGAGAGATCAAGCAATACAAGGAGCAAAAGGGCGAGGCCGATCGCTTTGACTCTCTTTGCCAAGAACGGGTACGCCAAAACCAACTTTTCTCCTTCTCTCGTAGCTAATTCGATTCTAGGATCAACGCATCCTCCACCGCATACTCTTCAAACTTTTCCACATCGAGGAGGCGATCGAAGCCAATGCGCGAGAGATTCGGGCGCAAAACAAGGCACTCAAGAGTCTGCGAGCGGAGCAGCGCGTGCACGACCAAGCGCTTGAACGGCGCGCGCGGACCAGGCCAAGACGCGCACCAGCGTAATGCAGATGGAAAAGAAGATAAAAAAGGCAGAGAAGGTGTTGGATGGGAAACGTCCCGATCTCGTCACCGCCGAAGCCCACATCGCGCATGCGAAGCGTAAACTCACCAACGCGACCAAGGCAAAGGCGGAGCTGGAGGGTCAACAACAGGGACTCCAGACCAAGGTCGACAACCTGCAGAAAGAACTAGCGAGCGTGAAGAAGGCAGCCGATGCCGCTCAAGGTCTGTTACTTTTGTTTTTTCGATTCCTAACTCAAACATGATGTATAGAGGCCAGCGAAAGGCATCTCAGCACAACATGGCCCTCGGGGAAGAGAGCCTGATCGAGTACCGGAAATTGTGAGCTTGTCGCACCTTATCGCTCCCTGAGGTCTAACAATTGCTTGTAGGAAGGCAGCTGCGAGTGTCCTGGCCGTAGATGAACGGCAGTCCCTTGAAACACTTACTCGCGAGCACAAGACCGTCACCCGCACGCTAGGGCAACTCAAGGAGAAGCAGACGGGTCTGGAGGAAAACCGCGAGACCCGGTCGGCGGATGCGCGAGTGCAGAGCACTCGTAAGACGGAGGTGCATATTCTGGTGCTGGTACTATTTAGGCTTCTTACGATAATTTTCATGCAGTTGGAGGGGAAGATCGCAGAGTTACATACTGACCTCACCAAGACGCGGCAAGAGCTGGATAATCAGCAATCCGAGCGTACGAAGATAAAGTGCGGTATCTTACTTCTCACTTGGCCTGGGTCTGACTAGGAGGACAGACAACTCGAAGCGCAAGCAAACGAACAACTGCAGAATGTCTACGCACAGCTTCTGCAGGCCGGTGTGGACAAGCACGAGTCTGAAAGAGAGACCAAGCTGAAGGAGACTTTGGCGAACCTGCAACGGTTGTTCCCCGGTAGGACACTCGTCGCAACGCGACCGTAATCTGACAGGCCAGAATACAGGTGTACGTGGACGCGTGGTGGACCTCTGCAAACCTGCTCAGCGGAAATACGAGACAGCCGTGTCGGTCGTTCTCGGATGGAATATCGACGCCATTGTCGTAGACACGGAGAAGATCGCCATAGACTGTATCGAGGTCTGTACTTGTTTGAATCGTACCTGGCTGCAGCGCTCATTTGTGAACACAGTATATGCGCAATCAACGCATTGGCCAAGCAACTTTCATTCCGCTCGATACCATACAGGCCAAGCCGATAAATGACAAGTTCCGTTCATTTGCGAAAGGCGCCCGGCTGGCGGTGGACGTCATCCAATACGAGCCTGCGGTTGAGCGCGCTATGCACCATGCTTGCGGGAACGCCCTTGTTTGCGACACGATGGAGGTTGCAAGATACGTCTGTTACGAGAAGGACAGGAGGTCAAGGGTGTGTTGTCGTTTCTTCAATCCATATCCGCTCTAATCGTCGCGCGATAGCTGTTACGCTGGAGGGGACCATCATCCACAAGAGCGGACTCATCACCGGTGGCAAGAGTACCCATAACAGCGGCAGGAAATGGGACGAGAAGGACGTGCAAGGTTCGGATTTAGTGTCTTTGTCAGCAGACCCAGTGGTTAAGCACGCTCGTTCGTTGCAGGGTTGAACCGCACCAAAGATACCTTGATGGGTCAGCTGCGCGATTTGGCCAAACAAAAGACCCGGGGACAGACGGATGAAAACCTCATGGCGGACATTGGCCGAATTGAATCGGCAACCACCCTAGCAAAGGACGATCTCGTGCGTATATTTATATCACCGCTGCTCGTTCTTATTTCAGTTTAGAACGCGTGCAACCTCCGCCTAACGGGTATCCGCGACGAGCTGAAGCACATCGAGAAGGAGTTGAAAAAGAATGCACCTGAACTCAAAAAGGTATAAACCTTGCCCTTCCGCATCTCTGCTCAACTTACTATCCCTCCTAGGCCCAAGCAACGTATGATACGCTTCAAAAACAAATTACGGAGCTGGCGGAGACGATCAATAATGCAGAAGACGCTACCTTTACTGCTTTCTGTCGCAAGATCAAGGTCGCCAACATCCGCGAGTATGAGGAACGCCAGCTGAAAGTCGCTCAAGAGGAGAGTGAGGCGCGACTGCGGTTCGATAATCAGATTGCTCGGCTCACCCACCAGCGCGTCTCCTTCCTTGTACATCCCCACTGTTGGCTAACACCTCGACAGGTCTGACTTTGAAACTGAAACGCTCAAAGGCGCACTTGAACGGTTGACAAATCTAGACAAAACTATCAACGCCGAGCAGGCAAACCTCGTCAAGCTCGAGAAGCAAAAAGAGGCAGCGCAAGAAGATATTTCTGAGTCAGAAGACGCAATCGGTGTTTTGCGCGAGGAGTTATCCGGTTTGCAAGAAACTCTGGATGAAAAGACCAAGAATGTCGAACAAGTCAAGCGGACGACGACTAAAGCATCGAAGGTCCTGGACCAGGCACTGAAGGAGATTGCTTCGAAGGTCGTGTGCTCTCTCCCATATATATGCCCTCACTAACATTCGATGCAGAACGATGAAATCGAAAAATCGGCCCTGGAACGCTCCTCTATATACCGGAAATGTCGTTTAGAGGAAATCAAGCTTCCCCTACTCCAGGGTAACCTCAAGAATGTTCCCATGGAAGAGGTGCTTATCACACTGCTGATCTTTCGCTCGTCGTTTCCCTGATGCCATTTCTTAGAACTTGCGCGAAGAAGTAGCCATGGACGTAGACGACGACGAGGATGGCACTCAGCAACCGCGTCGAGTCCAAGACTATGGTGTTGAGGTCGATTTCGAGGCTTTAGATGACGATGACCGCGAGGTATGTGCCTCCCACCCTCTCCGGCCTTCCGCTCTGATTTCCATAGGATGGGTCTGCCGAGGCTATTGCCGAGTTTGATCCGAAATAACAAAGCTTAACGCCGAGATCGAGAGGATGGCGCCAAACATGAAGGCGATAGACCGGTATGTATATTCATTTTTACCGCCCACCCTTCCTGCCTAAATATATGTTAGACTGGAGGACGTCGAGGCGAAATGGCCGATACAGAGAGAGAGGCAGATAAGGCTCGCAAGGACTCCAAGACAGCTCGAGACGACTTAACGAGATCAAACGCCGAAGGTACGCCCTACTCGATCGTCGTTGGATGTACTTGTATCCAACAAATGACGCACAGATGTGAATTATTCAACAAAGCGTATAACCATATCTCGGATCGTATCGACCAGGTGTACAAGGACCTGACAAAAGGCAAGGCCTCGCCCATGGGTGGTGTAGCTACCTCAGCTTGGAGGACAGTGAGGTGTGTTTCATATTTCGGAAAGTGAACGCTGGTTGAAATCTCTGATCAGGAACCGTACGCGGGTGGTATAAATACCAGCCATGCCGCCCATGAAACGATTCCGAGACATGGAGCAGCTCTCAGGTGGAGAAAAGACCGTCGCAGCGTTGGCGCTCCTGTTTGCCATCCACAGGTAATTGTTTTTAGCTCTCTGGAAATATTTTGCCGATAAGACCGTTCCTAGTTATCAACCTGCACCGTTCTTCGTGCTAGATGAAGTCGACGCTGCACTCGACAACACCAATGTTGCAAAGATAGCGAATTACATCCAAAGCCAGGCATCGGACGTTTTTCAATTCATCGTCATCAGTCTGAAAGGATCGCTCTACGAACGCGGAAACTCTTTAGTTGGGATATACCGTGATCAAGACGTGAACAGCTCACGGACATTAACTCTGGATGTGAGTACCTGTCCCGCTATTTTCTCACTGCCTGACCTCGATTCGTAGCTTACTCAATACGATTAAATTATTTTACTGAGCTGACTCTGCCTTTTTCCCATTTGAACTCTGTCGTCGTTGTTGTACTTATATGTCCTGTAATACCAGCGTGTAGATTCTTACCGGTATCTGAGCGTAGTAATTGTTGAGGGCGCCATCGAGAACCAACAGAAATCTCCCATCAACCTTGACTTCCTCCCTCATGCGCGCCCCGCCGTCTGCCCGACTCCTCTTCCTCTTCCTCCCCGCGCGCGGGGCTTCGTCGGCCGTGAGGGGGCCGTCCGGTATTGAGAGGCTCCGTGGAGGTCGGGCTCAGTGGAGGTCGGGCTCAGTGGAGGGAATCTAAATTTCGGGCAAGTACTTGGTCAGTGGGTTTTGCAGCTAAAACTCATGCTTTCGGTGGATTCACGAAGCATCGTCGGAAATAATATATTGTCAAGCTCTACGAAACGCGATCATACAAAGGTATATGGATAATCGAAGCAGCTTCGTGGGTTTAACTCTGCGCGCCCCCCGCTAGATAACGGTGGACTCGTCCGCTTGAGAATGAGCGTCGTGAAGAACCGGACCATCTCGAGCAGCGCATCCGCGCTTATTGCTGCCGCGGTCGTGAGCATGAGCACAACAATCCAGCAGGGAAGGAACTGCGCGACATACCCTCATTCACGGTGTGCACGCCACTCAGGCGGTCCTTGGACCCGATCGTGTTCTTGTGGTTGTATCGGAAGATGCTGCGCGACAGCTTCCAGTAGTACCGGTGTCTGCCGCGCGTCGCGTCACTCTTTCGCCTCTCATACTACTGTGAGCACGCACCAGTGTTTCCCGTGCTCATCGCCGGCGCAACCGCAATCGCACTCGATGCGTCCGTGGCCGAGAGGCCGCGATGCGCGGCGTATGTCGCCTTAATGGTCCCCGAAAGCAGCTGATACGGTGCGGACCCTTTGCCGGAGATTGGCGACACGGGCGCAGGCTCGAGCGAGGTCCCGTATGCGTCCTTGAGCGTCAGTGTACCGATCGCCGGCGCGCCGTCCTCGGACATCGCCTCCCCGAACGCGGTGTACGAGAGATTGAACTCCGCGGCGAGGCCCTTGAGCAGCGCTCCGTCGTGTGCCATGGTCTCTGCAACCGAACTGCGCGCATCATTCTCATTAGTGAACTAATTATTAAGAGGGCGAGGCGCACACCTCTGCGTCGAGATACGGTGGTTTACGATCGCGTACGCCTGCTCGGGGAGCGCATTGCTCTTAACGCCGCCTACACACCATCCGTAATTAACATGGAACACGAACGAAAAAAAAAAAAAAAAAAAAAAAAAAAGACGCACCCTGTATGATATCGATGGCCTGCGTCGTGCCGATGAGGCTGCGGAACTGCTGGTCCTCGAGAAGCACCTTCTCTAGCGAGCGGAGCGCGCCCTTGGAGCGCCTTGAGCGCTGGATGAGCCGCTTGAGCCGTTTGGGTATCTCAGCGCCGTATTCCGCCTGGCATTGCACCAGCGTATACGGGATAGAGTCGCGCGACTGTGGCGGGTGAGCGTCAAAAAAATTGAATATAGCGCAGACACACTAGCTCGAGCGTGTACGGGTTGGCCTCGTATTTGACCAGTAGCGCCGCGAGCATGCCGATCGTCTGGGGGCGCGGTTAATTAATTAACAATGGACGTGGACAGGGCAAGACCGCGCACGGTATGGGTCGGCGGGACAGACGAGTGTCCACCGGGTGAGGTCACCTCGACGTGCACGTCCAGGTAACCCTTCTCCGCAACCGCAGGCGCCGCGAAGATCGAGCCGTACTTATCCGCGAATCCGCCGCCCTCATCGACGATAAACGCAAATGGCAGGTCCTCGCCGTACGTGCTGCGCATCGCCGCGCCGAGCGCGCCGGCGCCCTGTCGGCCTGACGCCTCCTCGTCGAAGCCGAACGCCAGGATGACCGTGCGCGTCGGGGTGAAACCCTTGGCGATCAGCGTCTCGATGGTGATCCTGGCAGTAATAGGATGCGTCAGGGAAAGCGAATTCACGAGGCAAGGCGGGCGGCGCACATTATGCCAATGAGCCCGCTCTTGTCGTCCGAGCTGCCGCGGCCCCAGATGTACTCACCTACGCGGTGTTAGCGACGCGCAACGACTAATACGGTGGGTCTCGTACCGTCGAAGTGCCCGGAGTACGGCGGGTGTGTCCATTCTGTGGCCGTTCAGAGTTGGCACGAAAAGATACAAGAAAGCGGACCTCCATAGGTTTTGGGTTCGACCGGTACGACATCTGGGAATGATGAGGATGTGAAGGCCAATATGAGGGCGGCGCGGGAACGTACCCTGGTGTCCCGCAAGCAGCACGGGCTTGAGAGACTTGTCTGTTCCCATCCATTCAAAGAGGAGGCCGTACGTGTTGACCTTGGTGAGCGACAGCGTCGAGTGTCTGCCGAAACACCACCGTCAACCATGTCCCCACACGCGAGCGACAATAATACTCACACCAAAGGAAACGCAGTCTGGAGGTAATCGTGGAACGGCGCAAACACGTCCCAGCGCGGGTCCTGTCCTACGGGCGGCATCCCGTCAAAGACCTCCGTGCTGCAAATACACCAATGATTCTCTCAGCGCGGGAAGTGGAGACGAGGACGCACGGAACCTGGACGGCACCGGAGAGCCAGCTGATGGTCTTGGTCTTGAAGTTGTCGGTGGCGAGGAGGTCGCTGATGTTGGCGAGCAGGTCCGCGCCGAGCTGGGGAGCCAGAGCGTCGACTTGAGGGCAGCCGTTGTCGAGGGAGGAGGGTTCATAGTGGTGCCAGCCGTTGAGGAACATGCCATACGCGACCCATGAGAGCGCGAAGAGAGCGGCGACTTGAATGTGAAACTTGGATTTGGAGCGCGGCGGGGCCGGCAGTATAGATTTCTCGTCTGGAAACGACATGGTTTGCGCTCCACTGCGAAGATGGGAATGGAAGATAAGCCCACACGTGCAGGTGACGTGCTTTGGCCGCGGCAACACCATCTTCTGGCGACGCGACTTGGTCGCCGTTGAGGACCAAGACGCGTCCTGAAATAAATGGATCCCAGCCAGCGGCATGTCTAGAACGTGTTTGGAACGCGTCGTTCATTTAAAGTTTAATCTCCCTGGTCACGTGGGCCCGTTGCGGTCAGCCTCTCAATCCGAGCTCAGTATAAAGATCCTGTCAGCCGCCGCCAAACAGCACCACCTGCTTTCTCTCCTCTACCACCACCTGCTTTCCAACTGCTATCGAGTCGACCTTGTTTTCTTTGTTCTATGTTCTCTCCAGTTCCCCTTCTCGTCTCGTCAACAGTAAGTATTCCTTCGCTTTGTCCTCCGAGGCCACCGTAGCTGACCTTCGCACTCCTAGCATTGGTTCTCCTCCTATCCTCGCCCCACAGACCCCTACACCTCCTCTCATTATCTTCGCACGCCTACTCCTCCTCTCATTACACACAACTATCCTTCCTCAATCACCTCCTCACAACTTCAAGTCAACCACCAATAATATTTCTGTGGCTTTAAGCGCATCCTCCGTAGATTCATTCGGCGACTGGCATCTCGATACGGGCATCCGCGCCATTATAACGATCCATCACACATCTACCTTTCCTCTTCAACTTCAAGGCGACCGCCAATAATATTTATATGCCCTCAGTATATTCATCCGGCGACTTGCATCTCGATACCGACGCCCGCGCCATTATAACGAGCTTGATGCTATCACACATCTACCTTTCGTCATTAACTTCAAGGCGACCGACAATAATATTTATGTGGCTTCAAGTCCACCCGGGGTAGATTCATTCGGCAACTGGCTTTTCGTCTCGGACACCCCCGCGCCAACAACAACTTCATGACCCCAGCAAATGCGCCTCCGCCTCCACCTCCATTCAGTTTGTGACATCCTGCGGTAAAATCATTAGGCAACTGGTTTTCGTTTCGGGCCCCTGCGCGTCAACAACAACTTCATGACCCCCCACCACGGTAGATTCATTCGGCAACTGGCTTTTCGTTTCGGACCCCCGCGCGTCAACAACGACTTCATGACCCCCACCCACGGTAGATTCATTCGGCAACTGGCTTTTCGTCTCGGACCCCCGCGCGTCAACAACGACTTCATGACCCCCCACCACGGTAGACTCATTCGGCAACTGGCTTTTCGTTTCGGACCCCGCGCGTCAACAACGACTTCATGACCCCCACCCACGGCAGATTCATTCGGCAACTGGCCTTTCGTTTCGGACCCCCGCGCGTCAACAACGACTTCATGACTCCCACCCACGGTAGATTCATTCGGCAACCGGCTTTTCGTCTCGGACACCCCCGCGCCAACAACAACTTCATGACCCCCACCCACGGTAGATTCATTCGGCAACCGGCTTTTCGTCTCGGACACCCGCGCGCTCCCGCTACATATACCCGTTCATCACCTACTTGTCACGTCCGTCCAACGCCGACCTGTCCAAACCATGGCCCCTTTGTCAAGCCAGGGTGCTGTCCACTCTTTTGTCCACCGACCTGGCTCGTCCGACCACCCCAGGTCTCGTCCAACTGTCCAAAGGTCACCCGTCAAACCGTGGCCTGTCCGTCCGCTCAGGGTCTGTCCAACCCGTCCCGTGGCGAAACACGTCCCGTCCAGGCGCGCCCCTCGTCATTCCGTCCGTCCCCGAACCATGGTGTCTTATCTCAGTCTTTCTCGACTTTCATTTCTATGAACTCTCTCTCAAACTTCTGTCTCTCTTTTGTCTGTATATACGATTCTTTCCGCAATTCCTGTACATACACGATTACAGTGAATTCCTTTTTTTATTTGAATGGAAGCTTGGATTTTTTTAAACGAGTAAATGAGTAATTGAAGCGGTGAAACTGTGCGACGCGCAGTGCGGAGAGAAGACTACGCTTACTGCGGGGGCGCGGCCCGACGCGTCGTAAATGCGGTTTGATCGTCACGTGTCCGTCTTCGCCCGCATTTCTAAATTCTCTCTTCGTCCTACACCACCATGTCGATAAACGCCGACGAGGACACCGAATTGTGGGTCGCCTTGCCCTATCCTCTCCATCGCCCACACTAGACTAACCATCGTCAACTTAGCAACGACGCCCTCCGCAAGCACGGTATCCTCCCACCCAAAGAGGCACCGCCGCCCTCGCCCTCGCCGCCGCCCTCCCCCACCTTCGACGATCTCCTAGATGACTTTACGCTCGCGGAGCTCGGGGAGCTCGCCGAGGATGCGGGCGACGACGACGCGGAGCGCGCGATCCATGCGCATGCAAGGCAGCGAGCAGCGGAGGAGCGGACTGCGAATAAGCTGGCGCGATTTGGAAGGGTGTACCCGATTGGGCGGGAGGATTATACGAGGGAGGTGACTGAGGCGTCGAACGTCGATGAGGAGCCCTCGTCGACCTCATCGACCGACGCTGACGCCGACGACGCGGAGGAGCAGAAGGGGCAAGGGACCGGCGTGGTGTGCTTCCTGTACAGAGACGGGCAACCGCGGAGTGAGCGCACCTTTGCGCAAATGCGCACGCTCGCAGCCAGACACCCGCGGACCAAGTTCGTGTCGATCGTGGGGGACAAGTGCATTCCGAATCTGCCGGACAGTCGGGTGCCGATGATCATCGTGTATCGCAAGGGTGAGATACGGAACCAGGTTGTCGCGTGGGGCGCGGATCGCGAGAGGTCGTTGGATGGTGAGCGCAAGCCCTTTTTATTTTATTTTGGAAAAGAAGTAATAATAATGCGCGCAGAGCTGGAGATACTGCTGCTCGTCACGGGCGCGATCATTCCGCCGGAGCGACCCCCGGAGAAGAAGCGGAACGATTCAGACGAAGACTCGGACGACGAGGAAGACGGGCCCCCAAGGCGCTCTGCCGCAACATCCACGAACGGCCGGGCGAACAAGAACATTCGCGGGCCGGCCAAGAAAAAGGCTGGCGACGACTCGGACTCGGACTTTGACTTTGACCTGTAGCATAGACAGAAAAACTTAATGTACGATTATAACAAGTGCGATGTGGACGAAAAAGTGTGTATTTCATGCTATACTCCGTTGCGGCTGAGGTGTGACACCGCTGCGTCCGCCGCTCGCATACATGACCTCTGCGTGCTCTAGTTCGGGTGCGACGTACACACCCTCGGGTGCTTCCCGGAAGACGTCGCCGATGCCCAGAGGGAAGGTCGACGTCGGGAGCTGCAGCAGCTCGGGGGGCGTCCGTGTCAGGTACACGCTCAGCAGGGCGTCCTCCGCGGCCTGTAATGTGTTAGATGGATAAGAAGGAGAGTAGCGCAGCGCAACGCACTCGATACTCGGCCATTTTCAATGACGCGCCAAATCCCTCGCCGAGCTTGTCAATCCCGGAATATATGCCGACTACGAATACGGGCGAGTTGGAGAAGCGACCCGTCTCCTTCAGTAGCCTGCACCGAATAAATAAACAAAATAAACAGAACGCCGAAAGAATGCGGACCGAGATTTTGGTGGCTCTCTGTCGAATTTTGCGACCATCTCTTTGAGGGCCTTTTTTGGGTCGACAAACTTTATCATGGCGCGGATGTCGACCTCACGGCTGAGAAAGTACGAGTGGACGAACTGGCGGCGGAGGGGAGGGAGCGGTGCTGGTAGATGAGGGCGGTGAGGGCGCGCGGGATGGACGCGAGCGCGTCGGAGCGCTGCAGCGGGGGCTGGTAGGTCGTTGTCAGGTTCGGCGGCTGCGCGCGAAATAATTTTTTAGATTAGAAAGAAAAGAAAACATGAGACGTGCCGTTCTGTGCCATCGTAAAAGCGGAACGGCGCCCATTTCCTGGGCGACATTTGAGCAGGTGAGGGGCCCGACGTGGGCGGTGACTGCGGCCTTGAGGACGCGAGTTGGGAGGTAGGGATACGAGGCATGGACGTATTCTGTTGCAAAGAGGCCCATGAGGGCGTTTCCCAATGTACCGAGATGGGCATTTGTGGGCAATGGCGGGCATCGGGGTCTTGCTGCTTGGCAAGATACTGGGCTGAGGGATGGGTGCATGCCTGGAGAATGAGGTCTGTGTCGGTGAGGACTGCGCCGAGACCGATACGGTGGGCGAATGCAGAAAGAGCAGAGGGAGGAGGAGGCTGGACTGCACCCCAGACCTCGACGTCGAAACCAGTGACTCTAGCTTGCGGAGGAGGGAATTTGGGGAGATGCGCGGCAGAGACTGCAGTTAGATTTTTTACGGCGCGCGCAACCAACCGCTTTCGCCCATACACCATCGAAGAAGAGCTCAACTTTTTCCTTTCCTAATTGGGACTCTCGCATCAAAATACTTGCAAGAAGGAAAAGTATATATGATACAAAGACGGAGTACATGGGCTAATGGTCTACCATTCAGCGGTGCGTTTGGTGCGCGCCTTGACCGTAATCGGCACGTTCTCCTCGTCCCCACTGCTCGTGCTGTTATACACGTCGACTCTAGGTTCGTCGTCCTCCTTGCCATCCGGGTTCCAATCATCGTATCCAGCGTCCGGGTCGTCGTCGTCTTCGTCGCCGTCGCGCCACCCCTCCCTCGTCCTTGCGCCGGACCCGTAGCTGCACCCGCTGCTGCTCCCCACGCTCCTGTCGTCCCCTCCCTTCTCATAATCGGCAGCATAGATCGTCGCGGGCACGGCCCCTCCAACAGCGAACTGTGCGGTGATAGAAGACGAGGCAGTGGAGGAAAGCGGATGCAGGGAAGGCAACTCCTTCCCGCCGCCCCAGCTGAAGAACCTCCTTGTGCGGGGAGGACGCGGTAAGGCGGTCACGCTCTTCGACCCGCGGCGTGGCTGCTCGAGACTAGAGCCTTTGAGCCGCAGCGAGCTCGCGTCGACGGAGCGCGATTTCTTCGTTGTCGTGTTCTCCTTCTCCACCGTCAGGGTCTTGTCGCTATCGCGCTTGCGACGCCCCTTCCCCTTCTCCTCCTTAGACCTCTTCGGCCGCAGCTTGACATTCGGGTCGCTCCTCACCGCGCCCGTGCCCTCTTCCCGCTCCCGTACGCGGAACAAGTTGCTGAACCGCCACTTGAGGTTCCACTTGCACTTGGGCTCATGAGCCTCGTCCGCAGCGGAGACGACGATCTCGGGGGTGGTGCCCTGTGAAGAGTGGAGGACATCGTGCAGGAGCCAGGCTACGTTCTGAGGAGGAATCTTAACGTTCCGTCTTCGAACGGTAGGGAAGAGGAACCCACCTTGACATTCTCGATCCTCCACCTCTCCCTTGGATCTTTAATCAACAATCCGCCCAACAGCCCCAGCACTCCATCCCCGCCCCAATCAGCTTCTCCACCACCATCCTGTCCGAACACATGCATTCAGATCCACAAGAAGGCGCAGACCACGTCCCCTTTCCCCTTCCCCCAGGCAAGGTCCATGCCTCCTCCCGGATAGCGCGGTAGACCGACGCCTCGACCGCCACCGCGCCGCTGTTGGTCGCCTCTGGGGAAGGGTTGAACGGCATGCGCCCGAAGAGCATGCAGTAGAGCGTAACACCGAGGGCCCAGAGGTCGATGGCGGGGGAGACCGCATTAGAGGGCATGGGGGAGGAACCGCCGGGGGCGATCTCGGGCGCGAGGAACGCGGGGGTGCCAGCGTGCCGCGGGCTGCTCTCGGGAGCATCGGCGCCGAGCTCATCAACGAGGTGCGCGACGCCAAAGTCGCCGATCTTGACGTGCATGCGGTCGGCAGTCCACATGATGTTGGAGGGCTTGATGTCGCGGTGGATGATGCCTTGGAGATGAACTGCGGTGCGGAGTTGTGATAAAATAAAATAAAGCAAGGAGCAGAAGACACGCACGGTACTGCAGCCCCAACACGAGGTCGCGCGTGAATCGCCTGGTCTGGTCAAGGGTCAAGTATGGGACACCGTTCTCAACCTGCCACTGCAGCTCGCCGCCCTCCATGTATTCCATGACTGCAAAAGTAAATGAACTGCACTTTATCGGAGATGCAGCACCCACTCAGACATATATTTGCGCTCATCTGATCGTCTATAAACGAGAAAAACTTGATGATGTTCGGGTGGTCGCACATTTGCATAATCGCAATCTCCTTTCGGATCTTGGCCTCTTCGGTGCCGCGCCGGTCGACGAGCGCCGTCGGGGTTGCCGTGCGCGGGAGAGGGCGCCCAGTATTGGGATTAGAACGCGCGGGGTTATTGGCGCGCAGACGGTTCATGTTTTCGGTGCGCTTGTTGTTGCGGGGGATTTCCTTCATCTACCGAGGCAGTTGGTGACCTAGAAGATAAGTGGATGTCGCGGGACTCACTGCACGCGGCGTCGGGTCTGTATTCCATTGGACAAGATAGACGACGGCGTTGTGGCCCTTGCCGAGCTCGCGCTTGATGGTGACTTTATTGGAGGCGACGCCATGGTGTGAATCGGACGCCGAGGGCGGGGTAACGGAGGAGAGCATCGAGAACGACGATGCATGCAAAGAGCAGGCTGAACCTGGGACGAAGGAGACGCTAGCTTAGTAGAAACGGAGTCTCCATCGAAGGGAAGGTCAACTTTCTGACGCTTGCCTAATTGGGACTTGTTCTCGACCACCATGGCACCACAAGTCCTCCTTTCTTCTTCTTTTTCTTTTCTCAGAGTAAACCCAAGCAAGAGTCCTGTTTCTTTCTACTTCCCGGAGTAAACCCAAAGTGAAGCCATAAAATCTTAGAGCGGACTTGGACGTGCGCGCGGTTCATCCATTTCGCAGTAATTACTGGTATTGACCCTTGCTTTCACTGATTGCTCAGGTACTCACCTTGAACGTCACCTTGAGCTCTCTCCATTGTCCCTTGCCACTAAAAGGTTCTGCAAATACGGCAGTCGTATTTTCGCGATCGCAACTTCAACCTCGTCTGCGGCAGTGGTCAGTTTTTCTGAACGCCATTTATTCGTAGCAATTTTTGCTTTCACCGAATACTTGGCCACTCGAGTAGCACCTCGAGTCTTCATTGTACACTATGTAGTTTAATAAATGAAAAGCAGGCTTGAGCCTTCAGGTGCACTGCCGGGATATATATAGACAGCGGGCATCATTGAGACACGCCTCTTGCTTTCTTTCCACCACCAGTCTCTTACATTCTACGTGCTTTTCTGAAGCCAGCGTTCAGAACCACACACAATGGCAGTTCTCTCTCTGCCATTGAGTTTCACAAACTCGTTTTGGTCTCAGGACTACCGCAGAGGACTCGAAGTCAGCATATACGACTCCGTGCACACCGAATACTACTCGTACTAACCCCGACCACAGGTTCTCTACGCCAAATTAGAACAGGGCGTCCACGAGAACGACCAAATACTTGCCTTCGTCAGGGTGCGTCGTCCAACTGCCCCTGGTTCATTCTTGCTCACACCAACCAGGCGCGTGCCGTCGCAGAACGCCAGCTGGCAGATGCCCTCTCCAATCCTATGCTGACCGGCGCAGCCGGTAAGCCCTCTGTTCCGGTCATTTATTTCCGTTCTGAGGCGGTATAGGGACAGGCTTCGGGGCGGACGATGGCGCTTCCCTACTTATGGCCTTCCGTGGCCTCCAGGCAGAGTCTGCCGCTCAGGGGCAGGCCCACAAGACAATTGCCGCCGAGCTTGACACGCTTGTCGCAGACCCGTTCGACCAATGGGCCGAAACCTACAAGGTGTGCATTGCCAGCGTGCAATTATTTACACTCTCAAAAACTAAATACACTGCAGGACCGCCTGCACCAATCGAGAGACTCCATCATCGACTACTGGCTGCGATCCTACGAGCAAGCGCACGGGGAAGTGTCCAAGCTGAAACACCAGTATTTGGCGAAAACCCGGCGCGCCGACGAGGCCGAGGATGAGTGCGTGCCTATTGTACTGCATTTTCGCGTCCCCGCTCATCACATTCAATGCAGTGCCAAATTCGCACCCAACAGCGGAGGGAAGGACACGTATACCAGTTCACCGCGCGTGCGCCCCGTCGACGGCCGCCGATCCCCGCCCGTTCGTACCCCCAGCGTGTCCGAGCGCATTGCTCAACGTCTTCGCGAAATCCAGCAGAAGAGCGTCAAGGCTGTCGCAGGGGCCGCAGAAGCCAAGCCAGAGGCGGAAGGGGACGAGGAGAAGCTGCTCCCCAAGGTCGACAAGGGCAAAGGCAAAGCAACGGACGATGAGCCTCCCGTCGTCGCGTCTCCGCCGCCTATGTCCCCGATGCTGCCACCCTCACTAGAGTTGCCCAGCTCGCCCATGCCCCCGATGCCGCCGCCGCCCATGCTCCTTGCGGGCCTTTCCCTGCCCCCTGTGGCAGTTTCGCAGCTGTTGACACGCGCAGCGGGTCAGTCTCCTCTTTGAAATCAACGTCTGGAAACTGACAACCTCCTGAAGCCGAGCTCCCCCTCCGGCCCGTTCGTTTCCCCTTGCTCGGCGAGTACCCCGACTGCTTCACGGGCGAAGAGTTCGTGGCGTGGTTGAACGACAACGTCCAGGGCTTCGGAGGCAGCTTGGACCGCGCCGAGGATGCCGCCAAAGAGCTCACTGAGCGCGACAACCTCCTCCGGAGAATCGGCGAATTCGGCAACCAGTTCGAGCACTCGGACGAAGCCTTTTACCAGTTCAGGCCCAAGGTACGTTCTCTTGAAGTTTTTCTAACCATCCCTGGACCTCATTTTGGTAGGCGTTCGATTTGGAGGGCAAGAACAAGAACGCCCAGGCGGCCGGGGCTGTCGCTTCTCCTATAAAGCTGCAGCCGGACACTCTTATCAAGAAGACCAACACGTTTTACAACCTCGTCAGCAAGGCGCTCACCACTCAGAACGCCGAGCCGGCGTATGTCAAGGCGAGGAACGAGGCCGATGAGGCGGACCATGTGTTCCGCGTCGCCACTCGCAAACTCGACAGGCAGCGACTCGGCCTCGAGGAGCGGATCGAGGAGACGCTCAAGATGCTTCAGCGCTGGGAGATCGAGCGGCTTCGCGCTGTAAAGACGGGTAAATCATGACAGGATATATATTCATATTTTTTACATTTAATCTCTCCTGGCAGTGCTCCTCCAATACCACGGCACCGTGTCCAATCTGCCAAAGAGCATCGAGCCGTCGATCGAGCGCTCGGGGACGCTCATCGCGGCGTATCTCCCCGAGTCTGACCTGAACGCGCTCATTGAGCGGTACCGCACGGGCCCCTTCCGACCGGAGGCCCAAGTCTACGAGTCAGTCTCGCACATCGAAACGGATGTGGTGTTTGGTATCGACTTGCGGCGCTGGGCGGAAGGCGGATGGGACACTGTGAGCAGTGGCGAGCCGCGCAAGATCGACCTGCCGCCTGTGGTGCCCGCGCTTCTGAACGCGCTGACCGAGGCCTATGGCCGTCTCCCCAACGATATCGGTGCGTTCTTTGCTTTTCACGGCGCGTGCTATGTTTAATATTCAATCGCGTCCCAGAGAAACGCAAGTCGTGGATTTACGAGGTGCCGCTGCCGTCGGTGCACCACCTGCGCGAGGCGTTGAACGCCGTGCCGCTGGACGAACCCGTGCCAACAGAGCTGTTCGCCCCATACGACGCGCCGGTCATCGCGGGCACCATCAAGCTCTGGCTGCTTGAGCTCGACCCGCCGCTCGCGCTGTGGGAGGGCTGGGACGAGATTCGCAAGATCTACCCCTCGGTAGGCGCGGCGGCGAAGAGCGAGGGAGGCGATGCGGAGGCGCAGCGCATCACGGATCTGAGCACGGCGTTGCAGAGGCTTCCGAGGGTGCATCTCTGTGCTCTCGACGCCGTCGTGAGCCATCTGCGCAAGTATGTGTTGTTGCTCGCACTTGCTCGCGCCCGCTCATTTTTTCATAGCCTCATTGATACCACGACCGTTGAAGAAACCGAGGAAGTTTACCTTACAAAGCTAGCGCTTTCTGTTGGGCGCAGTATCATCCGACCAAAATTCGAGTCAGAACTTTCTATTCAGGACCGGCACCCCACTTGCAAGTCCTTTCCTTAGAATTCAGAACCCTGATTTTAATGCGTCCGTTTCAGTGCTCTTCATTGATCTTGTCAAGAACTATGCAGCCATTATCCCTCCCACGCTCGCCCGGAAGAAACGTGAATCAGAGCGCAAGATTCCCTGCGGAAACGGACGGCTCTAGTTGATGTGCGGCTTAGCCGAAGCAGAATCTCGGTTGGCGCCGACACCAAGCAGCTCCTCGCCGCGCAGCAAGTTGCACAGAACCCGTCTTTGCACAGAGCCTCCAGGTCCGTCGATACGACGCAGCAAGTTCCTCCGGTACCTGCACCGCCCTCTCTCCCCGCTGTTAAGGAGTCGGCTCTGCCGCCCCCGCCCCCGCCGTTGTCTGCCGCGAAACCCCTGGACGTGCCTCCACCTCCGCCGTTGCCTGTGCCTGCGGCGCCAGCGGCCTCATCTACGCCTACGCCGTTTGTTCCACCACCTCCCCGCCGGCACTGCCGGCTGCAAACAAGGACGCCGGTCCTGCTAGGCCTGCGTTCAAGGAACCCCTCCCGAGGCTGATGATCTACCCCCACGTCCCACGTTCAAACCGCCTCCAGAGGAACCAACGACACCGCCGAGGCCCACATTCGCTGATCCGCCGGCCGAGGAGCCCGAGGTGCCAACCGCCGTTGTTATACCCCCGACGCCTCAGAAAATCGGTAGTCGCGTCGCGTCGCCCACGAGGGTCGGCTCGCGGCCCGGCTCGCCCGCGACTGGAGCTTCGCTCTCGCGTTCTTCGTCTGGACAGGCGCAAGCGGTTCGAGGGCCCGAGGCCCAGGCGCGCGCGGGCCCCGGTCCCGAGCGGCAGCTCCGTCTCGAACATGGTATCAAATATCAACCGGAAAAACTCGATCGGCTCACCGCCGTCAAGCCCTAACTATAAGCGCAACTCGGGCAGCCCTGCTCGGCCGTCGAGTGTGCTCGGCCGTGCTGCGTTCTCGACGCGGACCATGGAGTCTGACGCGGAGGACCAGGTGCTGGACAAGAAGTAGTCTCTTATATATTTACTAATGGTCGCTGCGAGTTTGTCGTGCCGTATGTTTTCTACATATTTACAGTTTTATGATAAGTTCTATGCTATACGAACGATCCTTTGCGCAAAGTAGTAAATCCATCCTATGTGCCATTCTGGATACAATTCGCTCCTCTTTTTGTTCTATACCTCCTGCGCTTCAAACCCACTTTCCCGAAGAGTCTCATACTCCGCACATGTCAAGCCAGTGTGGACTGGGACAGCATCAAAAGCACAAAGATCCAGGCGACAGTCTGGACAAGTGAATACTGTGCCCGCGATGCCCAAGCGATAAACGACGAAACAGCCAGAGGGACAGAATCGGAATTCGCGATTGGATCGGACGAATGAGAGCAGAGACGACTGGAAGAGCTGCGTCCGGTCTGTATCCGACAGATGGGATGAAATAACGGAAATCGGGATGGGCTCAAGGCATGGACCTTCTTGGTCCGCAATGCATGTAGGTGTGCTGGAATCAAGGCCAGGCACTGGCTGTAGGAGAAATTTCAAACACTCCGAGCAATAAATATGAGAGCAGGCCAGCTCGACGGGGTCTACGGCATCTGAATAACAAAGACAACAGTTGCCCATCCCTCGCGAACAGACTGGAGCCAACGTCTTGAGATGGTTTTCGACTTCTGACCTAATATCTCCTAGAACAGTGACCGTCCTCGAACGCACATCCAATAGGATCTTCGAGGCTCCAAATGTATCGTGCAAGGATTGCAATCCGCCGTTAATTAAAGCCGGAATGACGCCTTCCTCGAAGCGGAGACCGTGCCGCTTCGCTTGAACATGTTTGAGGAGGCGAGTTATTTGCTTTTCAGCCTTGTCTCGATTCCCCCAAATGCGCAACCCCCGGCGCCGTCTATCTGACCGGACGTGAAATGAAGTGTCATCGTTGATGCGTTTTAGGGCCTCCGCGCTGCTCGAGGTATCGAAGTAAGGATCCCAGCATTCCAGTTCAAACCCGAAGAGTAAGTCCTGGACGGACTTTCTAACCACCGCCAAAGCTTTTGCTTGGCGGCTGTATATGTGGACCATCGGCGGTTGGTTGGAGCATTCAATAGTGCAACCAGAGTCAGCAGATGAGCTACGCAAACGATCAAGATCGTCCCGTATCACAGCGAACGGACAGTGTGAGCAATCGTACTTGGAGTGGAAGATAGTGTGAGCCAAAATGCGCCCTTTGCCCAGGAAATCATGCCGTGTCTCTTTCAAAGCCTTCACGGCGGTCGCAGCGGCTATACTTGTCTCAAATTCCACGAATCCTGTTATTTCGTGATGCGAAGGATCTGTTGGCAGCACATCGAAAGAGTTCACAGGCCCGAAGCCCGCGAGGTACGAGCGGATGCTGTCGTTCTGTGATTGTCGATAATTGGGGGAATTCAAGGATACAGAAGACGAGCCGATGCAGAAGCTCAGAAGCTCTTCTCTTTTCACATCAAGAGGTAGGCCTTGGAGACGAACCGGGATCGAATGTGTTTGGGTCGGTTTCACATACTCGGCCGTGATTTTGCGGTCTCCGTACATGATGCCATTGAGCCTCTCGCTTTCGGCCTTGGCCATACCTACGGTTGGATAAAATGCCCACCCAGAAACGCTTGGGGAATCCCAAACTAGTTTGGTCTGACGCCGAACCGCAGGTGGTTCATAAATGTTCCCGCTGACCAAACCAGTACTGTCAAGCTTGGCGTGCATAACAAGCTGCTCAAGAGCAATGCCATTAAGGTTCATCCTAGCTTCTGCAGCCTCTGAATACTCCTCGAACTCGACATGAGCTTGAACCCCGCCAGGGAGCAAGCGGAATGTGGTGTTTTTCACAGCGCCGTATGGCTCGGTGAGTTGAAGGAGGTCAGCATGTGCAATGCCGGGAGGATAGTTCGATAATAGCAGACTACAAGAGTCGAACGGGGTAACCACCTCCTCAGGAATAGCTCCAGAGCCGAACCGCACCATACAGCGGTAGATGGCTTGGGGAGGAAGCTCCTGAGAACACATATTCAAACTCAGAATTTCGAGCAAATAATCGAGGACGACGTACGAGCTCCGGC
>JARJLF010002999.1:0-24586 GCA_029378395.1 Mycena leptocephala
TTGCTACAGGTGCGGGTTGTAACCCGACTGAGTTTGCTCATGATTTATCTTTTGAAATCACCTATGGGTGCGGGTTGAACCGGGTGCATTTTTACAGTCCACACAACATCTTTTATTTCATTATTTCATTATTTCTATTGTACCGGGGACATCAGTGTTATTGGTGTTTGACTCAATCCAACATTCCCTTGCGGAGCACGGGTTCACTGCTAGTTTATTCAAGAAAGCGCCTACTGCCGAGGTCCTCACCCATTCGAAACGGGAGCTGATGCATCGAGTTTGGGATCTCCTTCTTACACCTGAATTCATTCATGCCTACATCCATGGCATTGTCGTGAAATGCTAAGACAAAATTGAGCGGCGAATTTTCCCCCGGTTTTTCACTTACGGCGCCGATTACCCGGAAAAGTCAGTTTTTCTTTACGGGTCGACTGCCCGCTAACCAATTGTTAAGAGTTTTACTTGCGACCATCAAAAATCTTGGCGGCTGTCCATGCCCACGCTGCTTCATAGAAAAAGCCCAGATCCCTGAGATGGGCACAAAAGCCGATATGCGTCGCCGGCAGAAAATCCGGCAAGACACCAGTGGGTGGCGCAACAAGATCGAGCGCGTCCGTAGCTGGATTTTTGAGAAAGGGTATCTCATTGCGGGGGCAGCTGTTAACCGCGTTCTCAAGCCGCAGTCCTGGGTTCCTACTCGAGTCAGTGTTTGCCTATTTTGATGTTAGTTTCTCTGACAGTCATTAGAATGCTTTCTCGAAGCTTGCTCAGCATGGCCTCAATTTATTTTCGATGTTTGTCCCGGACCTTCTTCATGAAGTCGAGCTCGGTGTTGTCAAATCCTTATTCACTCACATTATCCGGATTCTTCAAACAATCCCCGATTCGGTCGATAAACTGAATGAACGGTACTCTTCTTGCAATTTCTTTGGGAAATATTTCTTGACACACGGGGATGCAGGTTTCGGCAGATTCCTACATTCGGACGGAGTACGATACGTCGCTTCCACACCAATGTTTCGGAAATGAAGAAGATGGCCGCGCGAGACTTTGAAGATATCCTTCAGGTTGGATGTCTTTGTAATGTCTGAAGTCCCCGCTAACTATGTGCAGTGCTTGATACCGGCGTTGGAAGGACTGTTACCGGAGCCTCACAACGAAATACTGCTTTCGTTGTGCTTCACGCTCGCAACCTGGCACGCTTACGCGAAGCTGCGAATGCACAGCGCCTCCTCAATTCAATGCTTCAAAGATGTTACTATAGATCTTGGCACCAGAGTCCGGCACTTCCAGCGTACGACATGTGAATTCTACGAGACATATGAGCTTCCAAAGGAGCAAACTCGGCGAGCTCGACGGGATGCACAAAAAGCGAAAACTTCTTCCACAACAAAAAAACGCAAATACTGGAATACCGCGACATACAAATACCATTCTCTTGGCGATTATCCATACATTATACCGATCATTGGTACCACGGATTCGTATTCGACGCAAATTGTGTGTTTCCATGCGCTGGCTGAATGACTTGATTTATCATTTGACAGGGAGAGCTTGCTCACCGCGAAGTTAAGCAATTCTACGCGCGCACGAAAAAAAGAAATGTGGGGCCTCAAATTGCAGCTCGGGAACGCCGAAAGCGCCTGCTACGTGCGGCAAATAAGCGGATGAACGACGCCGCTTCTGCTGCTGCCGCTCAAAGCGCTGCAACGGCAGACGAACGGCCAGCAAGAACTGCAGTCACTGACACCTTGCGGCCACAGCAAAAGGATCCTCTCACTCAGACTCCGCCCCGCAACCACCACCACATCTCGGAGTCCAAGAGGACATCATTTGATATCTACGAGTTCCCATCCATGCCCATACTGGCAAACGATCGTGCTCTTGAGGTATTCATACAACATTGTTTCAGATACCTCCGGCGCTGAAACAACTTTTAGAATTTCTCAGTCAACCTCAAAACCCATCTTTTGTCTCGTTTACTTGGGCTTCCGTACGACGGAGACGAGGTCGAGTTTTCGGATCAGGATCTGCTCGACGTCACATTCGTTCGAGACCGTATTTACACTCACAAGGTTATGCGGGTCAATTACACGACATACGATCTCCAGCGGGATCAGGATTCAATCAACCCCCGTACTCACTCCGATGTCATGGTTCTCGCACACGAAGATGACACCGACGACACACCCTCCCATCCCTATTGGTACGGGCGGGTGATTGGAATTTTTCACGCAGACGTCCGTCATGTTGGATCAAAATCCAAGAGTTCCAAGCCACAGCGGATGGAATTTTTGTGGGTGCGGTGGTTTGGTCGGGATCTTTCCCACAAGGCTGGATGGAAAGCGCGGCGACTCCATCGTCTAGGTTTCATTGATTCTGCTTCGGATGGTGCCTTTGGATTTCTTGATCCAGCTCAGGTAATCCGCGCGGCACATCTCATCCCTGCGTTTCATTATGGTCGCACCTACAACCTACTTCCTAAATCTATCGCACGACAACCCAGTGAAGAAGACCAGGATTTGAATTATTATTATGTCAACTGGTACGTTGCTCATTTCAGAGGTAGAAGTATACTCACACTTGTTCAGCTTTGTCGACCGCGACACATTCATGCGGTATTGTGAGCACGCCGTCGGCCATAAAACTGCGACATCCAAAAACACGTCCCCTGGCAAGTCTAACGATACAGCTACCACCGACGAAGAGATGGACGTCGACTCGGACTCGGAATCCGACAGGACCCAACCTGAAGAAGAAAATGAAGAATCGCCAATTGGCGGCCCAGACTCAGATGTAGAGGAGAAAAACCCGGATTCTGAGGCGTCTGAGTCAGAAGATGATCCCGATAGCGATGACGAAGATGTGGATGAACCAGATGGTAATGGAGGGAACGAGGAGGAGACAGCAGGGGACGGTGAGAGAAACTTTGTTGATTTTGATGAGGAGGAGGACTGCGACGATAATGGGTACGATGAATTGTGATGTATCTTTCATAAATCTTGGTGTCAAATTATTTTCGTATTTTTTTTGTGGCCTGCAAAGCAGTAGAATTAAAGAAATTCAGCGCCCGGACGCGCTAGTCACGGGGCACGTGAGGCGTGACAGTCACTCTTTAAATCGTGCCAGTGACGCCTAAGTCCCTCTTCTTCCTTCCTCCCCCCACCATCATGCCGCCTCCCGCCAATCCCGCCTCCTCAGCCACCCCCACCGTCACTACGTCTACTGCCCCTACTCTCCCACCTAATCTCAAGCGCAAATACGATGAGATCGTCGAGGCCATCACCCCCGGAAGTACCACGGCGAAGAAACGCCAGCGGGATTGCGTTGTACGATCTCGTTCCCCTCCTTCTTCCACCCATCTCTTATACTTTACAGCTCGTCCATGACCTGCGTCGAGAAACTTATCAGTGCATCAAAGCATTACACCCGAGGCGTCCATCCTTTCAAGAACCTCAGCTCCGTCATGCTATATGGCCCTGAGAAAACTCCTCCAGATACAGCAGCCTCAAATGAAGTCGCTATTCCAGCCTCGTGAGTCCTATTAATGTTTTGATACTATGCACTGATATTGATGATTTCCAGGGAACGCAAACAGCAGGAGCAGGGTATCGCGGCCTTCGACAAACTCTTCTCTGTGGCCCCGGAGTTTCTTGAAGTTGTCAAGCTTCTCTACTTGGAGGCCTCCGACAAACCGAAGCAGTGGGACGGACTGGTGTCCATGGTGCGTTGCCGGCAGCTCTTATTGTTCTCACAATGATCACACACTGCATGTAGATGCGCACCGCCGCGACCAGCGCACGCACCACCGACACCATAGTCTCAAGCACAAGCTGGACTACTTCCTTCCAAACCCCCGCAAAGACGTCCTCCGCCCCCCCATCCCCGAGCAGGAGAGCAAGTCGGATCGCGGCCTTGCCCATCCCATCCTTCGCTATTTCATTCTCCCATGGCGCGACCGGTCCAAACTCCCTCCACTCGTCATCAACCCTCCCAGGCCCAGCCCCAGGTGAGTGGCCAGCGGCTGTACTCGTGCATATATACGGCTCATAACAGTCTTGATTCCATTCCAGCACCCCCGCGGCCGATGACACCCCGAACGCGTGCGTATGCACGTCCCCACATATCCCGCCTGACATTACATTGATTCCAGGACCGATGCCGACGCGTAAGTATTAGAATTTTTCCGTGCATTCAGCTTACATTCCATCCAGAGCGTCGACGTCCCAGCAGGCCGCGTGAGTATTCATGTTCTCAGATACATTCGGCTCACCGTCATTTCAGGTTCCTCAAACGCATAGTCGAAAACAAGGTCAAATTCAAATCGAAAGCCTTCCCCTCGTGTTTCTACGAAGACGGTATGTATGATTCCAAGAACCTTGACCAGGGATTGTTACGTGGTGAAGTTATTCCGCGTGTATGTATCCTGCTCTGTCCTGCCGACGTTTGCTCATCTAAATTTTGCAGGTCCTTCGTCATGTCTGGACGGGACCAAAGTCCGGCATCGACGGTTCATCAGATGGTTTGCCCAAAGGCTGCAATGCGCTTGCGCACAACATCGTCCGAGTCTCGCCAGAGATGATTGGGTATGGGGCATGCCAGGTACGGGTTCTTCATCAGCGAGGCTTTGTTTAACAAGATGGCAGGCGCGTACGATGCTCGCCACCAAGGACTGGGCTGAGCGTGACGGGGAATACGACTACAACGAGTTATTTACCAAGGTTGTCGACCTTTTCGCCGATCCAAATGATCCTTGGGCGAAAGAGACACTTGACTGGTACCAAAAGTAAGTCATCTCTGCTTACTGCTTCGATCTGACCACGCCTCGCAGCCAAGTATTCGGCAACGCCGCGGCGAATATCCCTCAAGCCGGCTCTGACGAAGAATCCGATGGCGAGGAGGATATAATGACGCAGCGCGCTGCTCGTCGTGGTAGCTCTTCTTCTTAACGGTATGTTGATTCCGTGATAGTTGCGACTTCTTCGCTGAGTTGTTACAGCTCTCGCTTTCTGTGCTTTATGAACTTCGATAGTAAGGTTACTATCTTTGCGTCGTATTCGCCTGACGATTCTTCTATACAGTTGTCTTGATGGTTCGACTCTCAAGCACAACAATCACAGACTTTAATCCCACCTCAGGCCCCCGTGCCGCGTCCACTCCCTTCCCCGTGCTGATAATGCTGCTAATGGTACACACATTCATTTCGGGCAACGTCCGCCGCTGACACTTTACCTTCAGATTTTTCCTACCACCGCACGATAACGGTACGTATCTAACTGCTGCGGAGCGATAGCTGAACACTCACTGTTTTGTGTTTAGTCTGAATAATGAATGAAGGTCCCGAATACGAATGTACGTCGTTCTGTCTGCATCCGATCTCTTCATGCGTTAATTCATTCGAGTAGATAATAAGAATGCTTTGCTGTATCCGCTGCTTGCTCGGTGAGTGAACAATTTCCCGTCGAGTTATTCTCTATCGCTAACCACTCGCTCACAGCCCGTAAATGTACCTCATAACCCAAGGTAAGTTCCGAGATCAGCGAATGAATCGTTATTGACTTGATTTTGGACAGTGTATCTCCAATGCTGTCTGTAACTGCTACTGGGTGAGTCGTCCCTAATGTATTCAGGATTTTTTGATTTCTCATCTGTTTTTTTTGCAGTTTCGTCGATTCCAACCTTGCTGCTGTGTATGTTCTCACCCGTTGTATCGTAGATAGAAATAAAATTTCCTTATGTTTATTTGAATGCGAGCTAAGATATATATGGGATGTTCTGAGGCCTTGAGCACCCTTGGAAGCACCAGAAGGCCTTGGAAGGTGTCCGAGCCTTGAACGCCCTTCCAAGGCCTTGTCATTTCCAATAGTGCCTTCTATACCCCTGCCATGGGGTGTTCGAGGCTAGGGTACCCTTGTGAGGCCTTGTGGCTGTTCCGAGGCTATCCCAAGGTCCTTGAAACATCTGCACACTTTTGGTGATGCCAGCGTGACGCCAGTGCCGCTAGTTGACGCCGTTGACGCCCCGTGTGACGCCCGTTGGGCGAAGATTGACGCCCCCATGTCACGTCACACCTTCAACTGACGCCAAGTGACCCCTGAAAAAAAAATGTTTTCAGTTAATGGTCATAATATCAACATAATATTGCCCATAATATATTTCCTGCACGTAGAACTGTCTCAGTTTGTGTTTCTGCTGATATATTCCAAAAATAGTCAAAAGATCGAGATACCTAGAGTCCGGCCCAGCTGCTGCATTGGGCAACTTGTATGCCCACAGCTTGTCAAATATTTGATACACAACCATTATACTAGTAGGACAGTGTTTCATTCATTGATACAAGTCCTTGGAGTAAATACTGTTTCACATGCTCTTCAATTGACAGTCTTCAAATGTGCATCCCGTGCGCAGTAAATATCATTTCCATGGTCATGTACCATACAAAGTTGAATGCTTATAAAGTGGCCAGTTCAAGCTCTGCTAGGGTCAGGCATGAAGGAACCATATAGTCCAATGTTGAACTTGAACTCCACCTCAGTGAATTACAGTTGAAGCCGCATTGGGCAAAAATTGAAGTGATACTGGAGGTCAGCTTCCAAAATCTCTCTGGAATGAGTTATTGTAACCCATGAACTGAGAGTAGTTTTTTTTTGCTCAGTAGTACATTGGACCATTGCCGGCACCGATGTCCCAATTGCCGCCCCGTGTCACATTGACGCTGTCACGCATTGGATTGACGCCATCTCAAAGTTGTATTGACGCCCCGTGACGCCCCCTTGACGCCCCACTTGACGCCCTCTGCCGCCTCTCTGACGCCCCCATTGCCGCCCCTTTAGCCCTCCTGACATACTATTGACGCCCTTTGACGCCCCCCACTGAAGTATATCGTGAAGTTTTATGGGCCTGCGGGTACATTGTGTGCGTTCAATGTATGTCAAAGACCTGTCTCATTGATTTTGAACCCAACACAGTGCTCTGATAACAGCCGGGCTCCTCAAAATGGAAAAATATTTTACGAGTGACGCCCCCAGGCGTCAAGGGCGTCACATGGCGTCAACATGGCGTCAATTTCACGTTGCCCCTCGCCATCTGATGCGGGTGTGAAAGGTCGATGAATGGCCTTGCGATGGCGCGTAAGACCGTTCAATCCGTACTATGGGCAAAGTTCAGCGCGTTTGGTTGGACTTTATCATGAAACATGAATAAAAAACAAACCGGCCCCGCAAGTATGCTCGATGATTTTCACTGCAGTGCTCAATCAAGAGCCGTTCCATTTCGTTATTCTCTCGACCGAAGTCGCCTCTACCCCTGCTGGGCCCGCGGAACTCTGCCACAGCCCTCTGAAAAATGGCGGAAACTGTTTTGGCTCGTTTATTAGAGCAACATTTGAGGTATATGATGAGCCGGGAATGACTATCTATACACCCGTGAACCCAAAATCCCCAGGGACACAATTTTTCGTTCCCGTCTTTATGCCACAAAGCGTTGGCACCACGAACGTGGTAGACACGCCGCTTTATTGTTCCAGACCATCTGGATTAATTGAGTGAGCACTTAGTATGCAGTATGCAGATCACTGAAGCTACGTCACCGAACAAGAACTCCAACACGGTCTACCCGGCGCAAATCTCTTGAATCCGGGCACGCGGAACGTGAAGTTGGCGGGCCTCAAGGTGACCCATAACAATGGTGGTTCCAGCGAATGGATGGATGGGCCAGCAAGATTTCTGAGACAATTTCATCAATCTCGTCATCCGTGAGCTGACCACTCCTTTCTAGCTGTGGGGAGGGCATAAAGGGTAGATCAAACAACTCCCATAGCTTTGGCAATGTCTTCCCAGGTGTTTCCGAGATCATGAAGGAGGACCGCTCTATCAAGGTCTAGATCATACGCGGGGCGGCCTTTCTTGCCAGTCGCGCGGCGCGGGATACTGTAGTATTACAACCAAAGGTTCAGGTGACGGGTGACAGGTGGTCGTGAACTGAACAATTTTGACTCCGGTGACGGTGACTTTGCAATTTTTGGGCCAAAATAGGCGAAAAAACGTCAAAATTTTCGGTATTGGTCATCATTACACGATCGTGTCTTTTTCAGACTGGTTGAAAGATTGCAGTTTTTCATTTTCTGGGGAATCTCGCATTGCGTTTTTGTGGCTTGTCAGTCACTATATTGTGTTTTTTCCCCTACAGATGTGGTTAGATTGTCGGGAGAACATGAAAATTCACTGACCATCGTGACATTTATTTTCCGGACAGTATGTGTACCATACGAAAGGATGTCGACGGAAAAAAATCTGTCCACGCTAACTTTTTGGCAGCAAATATGTACAACAGATCTCCACGTCTTTCCATCGATCTCCCAACATGGACTTCTCACTGGGCCTGAGGACCCACTACCTAAAGTTAGTGGGCATTCAACTTGGATTGGAAAGGCGACGTTTGTTGAAGACTGGGGTGTGGCCGGATTCGGAGATAAGGGCTCGGTCTTTACTTCTGCGACCCCAGCGCAAACTCGAAAATACTAAATATTTGCCCCAAATTTGACCCGAAACAACAAATAAATTTTGTTTTCAATGGACAATCCGGACACTTTCGCCTTCTGACCAGAGAAGGACGATAAATTATTCGGATAGTCCGTTTTGAGTATCATAGCGAGGGAGCAGCAGCTCAAAGATATGCATTCATATGTGATTGCTAGAACCCTATTCCATCGTAAGCTTTTCATCGGATGGTCAGAATGCCAAGCATACTTTGTCTTCTACGTTCAATTCCAGGGAGGCATCCATCTCCCCCTCAGCGATCGAAATAAATGGACCGGGATGGGATGCTGAACCCGCGACTGTTCCAGTGTTCCGTACATGAAGCGGCCGTCCTGCAGATGCACTGAAAAGATTAATCAGACAATCATTGCATTCAGACCCCCCTGTAGGCACAGGTCTGCCAGATCCCGATAGGCAGATGCGTAGGCAGATCAGTGTGCCGACCCTTGCCAATCCATCTTTCCATCCCTGCTGAGGTTGGTCTAGGTATTCTGACCGGATTAGGCACACATAGACTCATACGGGCCAATGTGCCTAGCTGGGTAAATTCAATAACCAGCATGGTTCGTCCTCATTCTCAATCCAAACACCAGTTTAATCCATTCTCACACATACACAAAAGGGAAGACCACAGCCATGGGTTTGACAGATTGAAAGAAATGCTTGATTGCCAAATAATTATTGCGGACATCAATGAAAGATATGCTAAGATTACATGCCAGGAGAGTTGCAGGAGGTAGAAACAGTAATTCCCAATACAACTAGGGCGAATTGGTGGCCGAATTTAGACTGCCACCAACCTGTACCCAGGTCAACCAGGGTCGGCCATGATAGGCACACCACCGTTGGCGAAGATCTGCCAAGGTGGGCAGGCTTTGCCTCAGTAGGGATGCTAAACCTAAGTTGGCCAATGCCTATTAACGTGGACCAATGTCAGCTTGGGTGGGCAATCCATAGGCAAAGATCGGCGAAGGTGGGCACATCTGTGCCTACGGGGGGGTCTGAATGCAGTGAATGAAAGGGAACAAACAAGGATTCTGCATATGGCAGAACGTCCGGTGGAGCAGGGTTTTGTGGTCTGAACCGAGAACCGTTGGAGGGGCACCGCGCGAAGCCATGGCAGTGGGATGGTAAGGTAATTGGACTCCTCTGCCTTGAGAAGCCATGTTGGTTGCCCGTGAGCCACTGGGGGGTAGTCGCTAGGCATAACAAAACGATACTGACATGAGAGGACCGCTTATATATTGTTGGCACGGAACCACCATGACCTATGTTGGAAATTAAATTCCATCCCACGCCAGACATGATGAGTTTCATTGAGGTTTTGCCGTGGCAAGCGTAGGAACCTCGGGGCAATCTGGTCCTACACAGGAAACCCGAGCACTGTTAATCAGAGAAAATGAACCAGCTTTGTAACCGATGCCAACAAACCGCGTTGGTGCAGCATGACAAGCGTAGAAACCTCAGGGCAATTTGGCCTGCAAAGTGGCTGCGAAGGAAACCCGAAAGCTGCTAATCGGGGAAACATGTCGCCAGACACTGTGAGACAATATTATATGCAGCTCATTTTACATACAAACTCGTTGTTCAGCCTGTGGACCACGCGAGTATAATAAATCCCCCCCAATAAACTGCCGGGACCTCGTTTCAGTAGTGGACAGACGTGAAAACCTCGGACACTTTGACCCAAATCAGTGAGGAACTGGTGCTTCGTTGGACAGTTCCACGGGAAAAACTCATGGAACACTTCCTTCATCTAATATTTTGAACAACCACATCCCTTCCCCCTGTTGTAGGTGGCTACAAGCACCTGTTGCAACCCACACAGACCCTCTCAGACCTAGATCTACCTGTACTGATCTAACCAGAGCTAGACAGATCTCCACAGACTATGCTCTAGGCACCTAGACTCAATCATCTGTGTAGCCACTTCTAGGTTCCCACACTCAGGCTGAGTCTAGGAAGGGTCGGAACGCAGTGATATGGACTGATTTTTTTGCATGAGGTTCTTCATGAACGTTATCGGAGCATATTCCGGTATTTAAACACGGGGAAAGTGGGCTGTGGAACGAAAAGACTTTTGACAAAGTCCAGACCATTTGAGTGATCTCATTAAAACTCCCCTTTCTTGGACGCATCAAAATCTTATCAGGCCTGATATAGGAATAATCTTTTAGGTCAGGACTTCACGATGACTGCCCCCCCTCGCTTCAGGACAGCGATATTTGTGTTCCAAGGGTAAAACCGGGACCCGATATCGAAAAACCGCAAAGTTGGGCCCACTTGATCCATTCAAACAAATTACTAACACTGATACGGCACGAAGCAAAGAGTACAAGCACAAGGAAAACTCCGAAGTTGAATTCGGATTGGCAGTCAGAAAACCGAGCAATTTGATTTGAGTCTGATATGTCCTATGGAGGGAGGTTGGGCATCAATATCAGTTTATCGCAGACTGGATGAAGCTCACCAATTATGCAAAGGTGGCGGTGATTACAATATTGCCTTTGGTGGTTGTAGGTAGGATGTTGACACCGTTGTCAACACTAGAAATGACCACCGTCAAATAGATCGCTCCATTGTTGTTACCGTTGTTGCGGATGGCATAGCTCCCGGGTTTGGTGTAAGCGCCAGAGACTTGTCCCGCCGTCACAAGATCGAATGTAGTGCCGACGTATATATTTTGACCGGTGTTGTTGGTGACAGTGAAGCCTTGGGTCGGGTCGGAGCTGGATGTATCTGGACACATGGTCAAACATGGTCGAAAAAGGAACATAAGGCGTAAGTTTACTGATACGGTCCATCTGGCATCAGAAAAAGAGCTCAGAAAAGAATACAACAGCAAGGAGTGATAACTGTACAAACATTTGTTTGGAAGACTTGGAAGAAAGTGAGACGACTGAGGGGTTTAGAATGGTCTCAGTCCTCCGCCCTTCATATACGTTTTCGGTTGTCATGTTATTCCAGGACTTTGGTAATCATCCAGTAGCCTAACCGCGTCGACTGGTCCTGCGCGTTCTTGCCGTCGCTTAGAAGTCGCCCGCGAGGCCGTTGATCTGACCATATGTCGGGGCGAGAGGGGGCGAGTTGGGCAGTCTAAATGCACGATGTACATCGGATGTTCTCCAACACCGGAGGTTTCTCGTTAATCTCGGTGATGGAGTTATTCTTAGCAGAGTCCATACGAATGTACAACATACAGTATCATTTCAACAATGGGAAAACCGACCAAGTCGGGGCGAGGGCTAGTCGGGCAGTCTAAATGCACGATGCACACCGGATGTTCTCCAACGCCGGGACTTTGGTAATCATCCAGTAGCCTAACCGCGTCGACTGGTCCTGCGCGTTCTTGCCGTCGCTTAGAAGTCGCCGCGAGGCCGTTCACGGAGCGTCAGATCTCTGGAGCGGTCAGACTGATGGCGACTCCCCCACCCCCCCACCCCCAGATTTGGAAGTAAAGCCGAAAACCATGGGTTTATCTAAATGTCACTTAATTCTCTAGGTTTTAAAGCATTTCTGTATAGATGTAGTCTCTACAATGTCCCTAGTACATTTATATTTCGAAGGGTATCCATCCACACTGTGCGATTCAATGCGTCCGAAAAATCCGAACACTTTCGGACATGCGATAAACGAAAGGGCCGTCTTTATCGAGCATTGGTGCTGCCAATCCGTGGAAAGAATCTGAGAATGGCAGACCAAGTTCCATTGTCGGCGGACGCCATAATATCTCTAGTCTGAGAGTTTGCCATATAACCGGCAGGGGAATGGCACAAGCATGGAATCGTGGTGCACATTAAAATCAAACTTTGGAATGGTGCGCTGAGATGGCAGAATCGGTGATATATCTGTCGCCACAGAATTAAGATTACATACTCAGATATCCAAGAACGACAGACAAAATGGGCCCGTGGACATTTGCCGAATCAAAAACTGAACAAGGTCTCCAGGAGTCACACCCAACATGGACTCGTGGCCAACGAAATGGGGAAAAGAACTGGATGAGATCCCCCCTCCCCCCCAAAAAAAAAGAGAGGGATCATGGGGAGGAAATGCCCCAGGAATGACAGGGGAAATAATCTGTCTTGTAGTATCGCCGGAAACGAAGTGAAAGAATGCAGGGCGAGATATTGTCAGCCAGGCAACACATTATGAGTATAAAACCACGAGATGAAAAGGAGACCAAATCAAAAGGGGATATTATTCAACCGTGTGAGGTACCGTACGTAAGTCAAGTGCGTCAAGTGCACCCAGTTGATCGATCGGTCAACCTCAGTGAGAGGCATTTACTTTAGGGCTATCTGCAATTCCACATGTAGCCCACGACCGGCACTTGAACGCAATCCGCACGGAGAGTTATCTCTACAACAACGCCACGCCGGTGAATGCCGCTGTGGGCCGACAGCAACGAATGCTTTGTACGACATGGATATGACAGAATGAATGAAGAATATCAAGTACCGCCATTCTTGACGTATTTGAAAGATAACTCAATTTAGTGCGTGTCCGCCAACTGGCTGTGATTGTGGTTCGGAGTTTGCAAGTCCCGGTCGTGCTGGACGTCAGTGAGTGATAATATTTAAATTCTCATTTTGATTTGGACCCCATGACTTGGCGGTAAAATTTTCAGATGGGTTACCTTCCATTCCACATGTATCTCATTACAGTGAGCGCCGTAATGTAAAAGACGGGGACTCCAGTCACGCCCACATTGGTGGCTCATTCACGAGAAGCTTAGAACATCATAAGCCAGCTTTCCAAGGAGAGCTGTAACTTCTCTTCCGAAAACAGACCTTGGAACGCACCGGGAAACTTGGAATGAACATCTGGGAGCAATTCTTCCAGTCTTCAAAGATATTTTACGGATAGGCGATAGGTCAGCGTTCTGACAGGCAAAATGGCATGTACTAGATCTTCGGTATAGGCATGGCACTGATATCCGAACTTGACAGGATCCATGCACGCTGAAAGGCTTCCAGTTGCCGGCGGAATGACCGGTTCATTCCGCCTGCCGAAAGTCCGCATAGAACGCCACAAAACCGAGTTCGGAAATTGAAATCGCCGGAGGCGCGACACATTGGTTGCTCACCTCGCTATGCTATAGCTTTGACAGTCCGAAATTCCAGCGGGAAATAAGTATGCTTGGTCCGGTGACATAGGGAATCTCATAAGACACCAAACAGATCGAGCTGGATGCTGGCAATATTAATAGATTATCACGGTTGAGTTTCGAAGCGTGGGGGGGAACAAGAACAGAGGGAGTGCAAGCCACAAAGAACTTCATTCTGATGCGAGATCTCGAGATCGATACCCATGCATCCACACGTCTAAGTCATGATCACATACTCATCCGGTCATGTAGCTGCAACCGCTTACAGCTAATGTCGGAACCGAAGGCGCGAACGAAAATTTCCTCTTTTGGACACTTTTTGAATTCCGCGACCGATTTGCTCATATCTCACTCAGTTTTGCTCAGATTACCTTAAACCTTATATCAATCTTTCAGAATAATTCCTACGCAATTAGTGATAGAGCCAGAATAGCAAAAGTATATTCATTTGTGCCATTTTTGAGAGTGAGCCCTTTTCGACTTCAAGAGACTCTATCTGGGCCAGATTTTGTCTAAACCAGCTGATTTCGTGGGAGGGACGACTTACATGCATTCTAAAAAACGTCATAGAGGCAAAAATAATTATATGTTCACCTTTACAGTGCAATTGTGTTGAGAGCGATTTTTCAGCCAGCCAGAATGATTTCAGTATACCGTCTCCATTTCTGACCCAAATATATCAATAAAACCGACAAACGCGACGCCCTGGATACCTCCTTCTAGCACTCAACTCGGTCTGCCCAAAACACGTGTTGAAAAATTAATTAGAACGCATCGCGTCTCCGCGCGTCACCAATGACAGTCACTCAAGCGATGCGACTCGCGCCACAGTGACGCGTTGTCTTTCTCTATCACCATCTTCCCTCATTTTTTCGTTGCTTCCACGCCGCCACCGCTCTGCCGGTACCAGTACCTTGTGTGATGTCTTTGGGCCCTCAAGATTCAAAGCCTCTGAAGCTCTCAACTCAAGCCAAGCTTTGAACACAATTCAAGCCAGTCGCCATCCAGCCCTCACACAAGTTCTCCAGGCCTCCAAATCATTCTGAGCCCATCAAGTCCCCATTAATTCGTGAAGTAGCCCCAATGCAATGCATCTGCTCGAGCAGCATCGAGGTTGACTACAAGTTCCATTTGGTCCACGCTAGTGCCTGCCCTGCCTCTCCCCTTTCCGCGCGTCTCCACCTGCAAGATTGGTGGCGAGAGAGTGAAAACTATGGGGAATACAAGTACATGGACAATCCATCGTATTCCAACAAACCATTTATGCCCTTCTTGCAAACCGCCGACCTGCCTGTCTCCTGTGGCTGGACTGCATCGTAGGCATTGCCACTCACGCATTTACGCCCGACTGTGTCGTAAATGCCTCCCGGATATTGGCAGTGTTTCTTGCCTGCTTGTGCCACTCATGTTGCTTGACGAGTAACAGGTGAATGTGTCCTTGAATGTGTTCTTTTCGTGTCCCCATGTTGTTGGATGTGACAGTGTGCTGGTGCCCTATACAATGTATGTACCTTGTATGTACAAAAAGGAATGAAACAGTGTTCCATCCTTTCTTACTGCCCGTTATACTGTGGTGGCATGGGAAGCAGCAAGTAACACTGCTCTGATCATATTTGTCACAGTTTGTGTGGTTACTTCGAAGTGTTCTATAGCTAGCGCAGGTCTCAATCTTGTGACCAGATTGAGTCAAATTCTATGGGGTGCCTAAAATATTGCCTTGAGCAGTCTTCCTGATATATTTGGGTCAGAAATGGAGATGGTACACTGAAATCATTCTGGCTGGCTGAAAAATCGCTCTCAACACAATTGCACTGTAAAGGTGAGCATATAATTATTTTTGGCTCTATGACGTTTTTTAGAATGCATGTAAGTCGTCCCTCCCACAAAATCAGCTGGTTTGGACAAAATCTGGCCCAGATAGAGTCTCTTGAAGTCGAAAAGGGCTCACTCTCAAAAATGGCACAAACGAATATACTTTTGCTATTCTGGCTCTATCACTAATTGCGTAGGAATTATTCTGAAAGATTGATATAAGGTTTAAGGTAATCCGAGCAAAACTGAGTGAGATATGAGCAAATCGGTCGCGGAATTCAAAAAGTGTCCAAAAGAGGAAATTTTCGTTCGCGCCTTCGGTTCCGACATTAGCTGTAAAGTGAGCCGCGATAGAAAACCCCATAGAACTTGAAATCTGCGCAGCCGGGTGGATCGCGCTTGAAACATGGCCATCCCAACGAGATCCCGCAATAAAACTAAAAATAAGAAAGAAATTGGAAAGAAAATCTGGCTGCGACTGAATCGGAATTTGAATTAGAACCATGCCCTCCCAGGGCCAGGATGCAAACATCACGTTTGGGAGAGATCTGTGTGCCCACGCTTGAATATGCGTCCGCCGTCAACGGATCCAACTTGATGTAATGCCAACTATGAGACATCCATCTATGCAAGTTGGATGCAGAAGCGTGAGTTGACGTCAATCGAAACGATTGGTTTCCCCACGGCTGTATGAAAACGGGATAATTCTCCGCCCGAGTTAGGCAGATTCAATTTACCGGGTCACTCGGGACCGTTCGTGGATTCTGGAACTCTGCCGCGGCGCGCGGGGTGCATTCAAAGCTTCGGAACGTGCCAGACGTTTCAGTGGATAAGGCGTCGAATTGGGGCAGGAGTCGGGTCTAAGACAGAGAGGTCTACCACCAGTGTAGATGTAAGTCTGATGGGAAAAGCCGAGAAAACGAAGTTCAAGGCAAGTTAAACATGTACATAGGACAAGCAGGACAAGCAGGACATGACGAATCGACTCAATGAAGCCGAAATCTCAAGACTCGGAACTGCTCACATCCACGTTAAAAGATTTACCCGAGAACTAGGCAGCGTGGTGGTGCATGACAGCATGAACGGGGGCTCGGTTTTCCGTTGAGCTGATTTTGTCTCTGTAGGGGCGACGTTTTCCTCCACAACGTCGTGACCACTTTCAACCCCGTTGACGGTTAAGTCACTCTCACACAATGAGCATGGTGAAAACTCCCGAGGGCCATGAACCCTCCTTGGAATCCCCGGGAGAAAAAACAAAGTATCAGGTGCAATTGCGCAGAGTAAAACTGCCCAGGAATTTGTTGGAGGAAAGAAAACTCCGGAGGATAAGTAGGGCCGCTGATGAGACTGCGGCTGTGAGCAAGTGAGGGCGACGAATACGAATTGTTTCTGTTTCCGTTGCACGAACGGGAAAAGGCCCTCTGGACTGTTGAGTGTTTAACGTGCGTCTTGAAAAACGATACAGTGTCTTTGAATTTTCGCTAACAAGGGTTCGAAAGTGTGACAGGAGTCGAGGCGTAGCACAAAACCCGAGTTGTGCTTAATGTGAGGACGGCGCTGGGCATGACATGAGAACAAACACAACACAAACAAATATTTAGATGAAGACGAGCATAACGGTCAATTATTCCACGCGATGAGGTGGGTGTATCCCTACTTGGCAGATGGCGCGTGGACTTTGGTTGTTTCATGGAAGGAATTTATTCATCCTTAGAATTCAGTACTCTTCGAATGCGGTCTTGTGCACTTGTTGCGAGGAGGTTTGGACAAAGCATAGTAACCATACCCAATTGCAATACATCGGTACTTCGGTGCAAACATGTATCATACAACATCAAGCTCCGAGAGACGAAGGAGAAAAGAAGAACGAGAGAGGATTGTAGGTACAAATACATCACCGCCCGAGGGATCACCCAATACCAGTTCCATACTCCTTCTCGCCTGCGTGCGGGTGTGCATCCACGCAAGGCGGCCCGAGCTGCGGCGCGCTGCGAGAGAGCGCAATGCAACGCGTTCGTGTCTCGCGGGCAGCGTGGCGTCCGGTGGCTGAGCCGCGCGGCATCTTCGAGCGTGCGTGCATCGGCTCCCCGTGAAGATGGATGGCCTCCGGTGGCGACGATGCCGGGGTGCGACGAGAAACGGGGTACCGCGGCCGCTGCAACCGGCGGGTGTCGTTGGACCGGGGGCGTGTGCCGTGTGGACGTCGGTGGTGACTAAGATAGAAGGGTCGCAGTCGCGCGAGGCGGAGAAGGCGGCGTGGGCGAGGGGAACGCTGTCGCCATGTGCTGCAGACACCAGCGGAGGGAGGGGTCGTGGTGGGATGGCCCAAGCGCACAGGTCGAGCAGCGATGGCGGGACTGGAGCGACGATGCGCGCAGGGCCCGGGGATCTGATGAATGAGCGGGCGCCAAGCACGATGGAGCGCCAACGCAGGCGCTGCGCATGCACTTGGGGCGGGGGTCGTACGTTGGGGGTACACGGCGGGCGCGAGCTTCGAGCGGCGGGCTAGCGTTGCGCAGGACACGGGCACGGTGGGCGGGGAGGGGACATAGGTGGCGGGGAGCGCGAGTGTGGGTGGGGGTGAGTGGGTTATGGTGTGCGCGGGGTGTGCGCGGGGTGTGCGTGTGGTACGGCGTTAGGGACGCGGCGTCGTGGTGGGGCAGCACGCTCGGTGCGGCGAGACGCGTTCTTGTTGCTTGAGGTGCGGGACGGTGCACGCGCGGGCGGGAACGTAGGACACGAGTAGATGCGGGGGTCGAATGTAGAGCACAGAGGTGGGACAGTAAAGGGGAATGAAAGGAGAAGTGGACGATAGAAAGAGAACAAGGAAGCGGGGAAGGGAACGCACCAGAGTCGCACCATTCCGACAATAACTCACATTCATCGCAGAAGGGAGAAGGGGCGGGACGAGCCACGGACGCGAGTATGTCATGGGCAAAGGCGTTTGGAGACCAGCGGCAAATCTACAGTGACGGACATCAGCACTATGTTACGAGTCCTAAGTTATTAGGTCTCGTTCTTGTGAACGGTACCGGTTTTACCCTAAGATTTTGATCCCTTTGACCATGATGTCATTGAACTTGTCGTTATTTGTTGTCTATTTTGTTCCCATCTCTGATTCCGCCAGTCAATCAAGGCGTTGACTTTCCTTGTGATTCTACGACTTGACTTCCACGGAAAAGTAAGTACTAGTAACACTTTTGGGAGGGTAAGAGAACTAATACTTCTCCTTTGAAATATTTTCTGACTTGAGCGTTGCCAACCCGTGATTCCGTGATTATCCGATGACAGATCCGTGATAGTCCGTGGCCAGTCGTAATCGGCATTCCCGTTACCGCGACTGTTCTTACTTCCTGCTACATATCTCTCAATGCTTTTCATATGCCCTTTCACATATAATTATATATATTAATCCAAAGCACTACATTGTCTTGAAATGACTCCCCAGATTCTTTCGTGGTCCGGCACCCAAGCTGGAGTCCGAATGATGGCGCGTGGCCGTATTAGCTGATAGAACAGGAATGGAAGATACAATGGCTTGAGAATCACGAGTTGTAAATTCCAAGAGTCGCAAAGCCTACCTAGAATGCCCGGGAGTAGGCGAGGAAACAATGTGTGAGAAGAGAGAACCAGAATGCATCGCCATGGCCCATCGTTACTGGCGATCATTTCAAATTATTCACCCACCTCAGAATCAGAGGGTTGAAGTAAGATTTTATTTTATTTTCATTCCATGAGTTGAAAAAAAAGGCCAGACTCGTATTGCTATGCGAAGCCCTGGCGCCGCCTCTCGATGTGAAAGTGCCCGCGTGATAAGGGTACCCAAAAAGGCAGGCCCTCTAAGTTGGTATATCGCAAGCCCTCTCGTGAGAACCATTGATTAATGGCGTTTTTATTCTGATCAGAGCCTCGCGATGTATCTGTTCGGCCTCATGGGCTGAGGGAATCTATATGGGCAGTTTGAAAAATTGCGCGAAAAACTCTGCGTTTGCGTACCTGTAACCGTGTTCTTTCCACATGCTCGGGTTCTCGAGTATACTACGAAGAAATGAGTGGGTTGTCTTTTTTCAAATATGTTGCTGTAAGCGGTTTCAATTTTGGACCGAGTGCCTAGAAACTGCGCCATGAGACGACGATATTCCGACCACTTCTTCCCGAATTGAATGAGGGCAGGGCGCCTCGTCCCAGATGCGGCTTTTCTTGTCGAGCATATCAGTTGCAAGTTTCACATCGTTTAGGATTATGATGGATTTCCCGAGGATGCTAAGATTTGAAATGAGACCTGGGGAGTCGAGTGAGTCCCCGGCCGAGAAAAATGAGTTCAAGAGAGTACCATATGTTTTTGCCCATTGAGAGAACGTCAACCCTGGCTGCGATGGGGGCAGATCTGGGACATTCTCCGGGATGTGGACACCTTTAGGACCAGGTGGAACAGGAGCGACATTCTTCTCAGGTCGAAGGAAGTAGAGCGCTACCAGAGCAGCAGCACCAAGCGTGAGTATAAATAACCTCGAGGATGAGGGCGACTTGGAAAAAGTATGACGCTGAACAGATTTCGCCAATATTATCTGGTGGGCGATTGATGGACCGAAGCAGTGTCGATGCACGGTGCGTAAACAACAGGTGGCCAAGATCCCTGTCTTTCGGTTGATTTTGCGATCTGTGAAATGCAGCAGACTCGCAGTTCCAATGGGAATACTCTTCCTTGCTCCATAGAATTTTCCAGGCGTTTCTCACAGGTATGCTGTTGTCCGTCGCAGAGTAGAATCAGTCCGCAAAAGGTACACCCGTTGTGGGTCCACAATCATAATAGAGAGCTTGCGCAAAAGCCGCATGAGCCGCATGCGGCTTTTTTGCATTGCGCAAAGCCGCATGGCAAATTTGAAATGTGAGAGGTGTCAATCAACTATTTCAATGTGAGCTTACCTGAGGCGAAGGAGAGGTGCTGTGGGGAGAAGGAACATCCTCGGCATTGCCTCTGCTGCGTGGCAGACATGAGAGTGTGGGGAAAGGAAGTGGAGCTTGAGTGATACCTTCGTGATGGGTGAAAAATGCGGCCTCCCACGGTTGCACATCCAACAAATAGCATTCTCAAGAGTGGAATATAGGATTCTGGGGGTATGGGATGGTATTTAGCAAGACCAGAATTAAGAACAGCGAAGAAAAACCCGCGGCTTTGCGCAATGCATAAAAGCCGCGTGCGGCTCGTGCGGCTTTTGCGCAAGCTCTCTAATATCACATTAGCGCGACAACGAACCATGAGATTTTCTGCAAAAGGGAAGACTTGTTGGAAGATAGCAATGTCCTCGGCGGAAGCAACGAGTGCCAAACCAGGGGGTTGCGCCGCGCCGCTTCTCAACACACCGGTGCCACGCTCAAGATATTAACTTATTGGTGTCGCTCTTGCTCCCAACTTCCTCAGCACAGTCCCTAAATGGCGTCCCCACTCGACTCAACCTGCGGCGTTTGGCTCGTCTCCCTCTTCCTCGAGACTGCTCTGAACCATCTTTTTATTCAGGTATAAACTTCGTTCCTTCCTCAAGCTCGACGAAACCAAGGTATGAACGAACTCCGCTCCAGTCATTTCAATTATTCTCGCGAGCCCATCACCACCGTTCAATCAGCCGCGCCCCTCGCCTGCGATATCCTTATCACCATCTATCTTTGTCTGATCCTCACAACTCAGGAGGGCGAAATGATGAAGTAAGTATTGTCTTTCTCGCGGCAAAGAACGGCGCTCATGTGCTTGGATAGAACCAATTCGATGATGGACATGCTCATCTACGACGCTATCAATCGCGGCACCCTGACGGCGTTGTGACGGCGGACGCATATTCAAGCGTGGGCACACAGATCTCTCCCAAACATGATGTTTGCATCCCGGCCCTGGGAGGGCATGGTTCTAATTCAAATTCCGATTCAATCACAGCCAGATTTTCTTTCCAATTTCTTTCTTATTTTTATTTTTATTGCGGGATCTCGTTGGGATGGCCATGTTTCAAGCGCGATCCACCCGGCTGCGCAGATTTCAAGTTCTATGGGGTTTTCTATCGCGGCTCACTTTAAGCGGTTGCAGCTACATGACCGGATGAGTATGTGATCATGACTTAGACGTGTGGATGCATGGGTATCGATCTCGAGATCTCGCATCAGAATGAAGTTCTTTGTGGCTTGCACTCCCTCTGTTCTTGTTCCCCCCCCACGCTTCGAAACTCAACCGTGATAATCTATTAATATTGCCAGCATCCAGCTCGATCTGTTTGGTGTCTTATGAGATTCCCTATGTCACCGGACCAAGCATACTTATTTCCCGCTGGAATTTCGGACTGTCAAAGCTATAGCATAGCGAGGTGAGCAACCAATGTGTCGCGCCTCCGGCGATTTCAATTTCCGAACTCGGTTTTGTGGCGTTCTATGCGGACTTTCGGCAGGCGGAATGAACCGGTCATTCCGCCGGCAACTGGAAGCCTTTCAGCGTGCATGGATCCCGTCAAGTTCGGATATCAGTGCCATGCCTATACCGAAGATCTAGCCCATGCCATTTTGCCTGTCAGAACGCTGACCTATCGCCTATCCGTAAAATATCTTTGAAGACTGGAAGAATTGCTCCCAGATGTTCATTCCAAGTTCCTCGGTGCGTTCCAAGGTCTGCTTTTCCGAAGAGAAGTTACAGCTCTCCTTGGAAGGCTGGCTTATGATGTTCTAAGCTTCTCGTGAATGAGCCAATAATGTGGGCGTGACTGGAGTCCCCGTCTTTTACATTACGGCGCTCACTGTAATGAGATACATGTGGAATGGAAGGTAATCCATCTGAAAATTTTACCGCCAAGTCATGGGGTCCAAATCAAAACGAGAATTTAAATATGAACGCCTATCACTCACTGACGTCCAGCACGACCGGGACTTGCACACTCCGAACCACAATCACAGCCAGTTGGCGGACACGCACTAAATTGAGTTATCTTTCAAATACGTCAAGAATGGTGGTACTTGATATTCTTCATTCATTCTGTCATATCAATGTCGTACAAAGCATTCGTTGCTGTCGGCCCACAGCGGCACTCACCGGCGTGGCGTTGTTGTAGAGATAACTCTCCGTGCGGATCGCGTTCAAGTGCCGGTCGTGGGTTACATGTGGAATTGCAGATAGCCCGAAAGTAAATGCCTCTCACTGAGGTTGACCGATCGATCAACTGGGTGCACTTGACGCACTTGACTTACGTACGGTACCTCACACGGTTGAATAATATCCCCTTTTGATTTGGTCTCCTTTTCATCTCGTGGTTTTATACTCATAATGTGTTGCCTGGCTGACAATATCTCGTCCTGCATTCTTTCACTTCGTTTCCGGCGATACTACAAGACAGATTATTTCCCCTGTCATTCCTGGGGCATTTCCTCCCCATGATCCCTCTCTTTTTTTTGGGGGGGAGGGGGGATCTCATCCAGTTCTTTTCCCCATTTCGTTGGCCACGAGTCCATGTTGGGTGTGACTCCTGGAGACCTTGTTCAGTTTTTGATTCGGCAAATGTCCACGGGCCCATTTTGTCTGTCGTTCTTTGATATCTGAGTATGTAATCTTAATTCTGTGGCGACAGATATGTCACCGATTCTGCCATCTCAGCGCACCATTCCAAAGTTTGATTTTAATGTGCACCACGATTCCATGCTTGTGCTATTCCCCCTGCCGGTTATATGGCAAACTCTCAGACTAGAGATATTATGGCGTCCGCCGACAATGGAACTTGGTCTGCCGTTCTCAGATTCTTTCCACGGATTGGCAGCAACAATGCTCGATAAAGACGGCCCTTTCGTTTATCGCCTGTCCGAAAGTGTTCGGATTTTTCGGACGCATTGAATCGCACAGTGTGGATGGATATCCTTCGAGATATAAATGTACTAGGGACATTGTAGAGACTACATCTATACAGAAATGCTTTAAAACCTAGAGAATTAAGTGACATTTAGATAAACCCATGGTTTTCGGCTTTACTTCCAAATCTGGGGGGTTGGGGGAGTCGCCATCAGTCTGACCGCTCCAGAGATCTGACACCCCGTGAACGGCCTCGCGGCGACTTCTAAGCGACGGCAAGAACGCTCAGGACCAGTCGACGCGGTTAGGCTACTGGATGATTACCAAAGTCCCGGCGTTGGAGAACATCCGGTGTGCATCGTGCATTTAGACTGCCCGACTAGCCCTTGCCCCGACTTGGTCGGTTTTCCCATTGTTGAAATGGTACTGTATGTTGTACATTCGTATGGACTCTGCTAAGAATAACTCCATCACCGAGATTAACGAGAAACCTCCGGTGTTGGAGAACATCCGCTGTACATCATGCATTTAGACTGCCCAACTCGCCCCCTCTCGCCCCGACATATGGCCAGATCAACGGCCTCGCGGGCGACTTCTAAGCGACGGCAAGAACGCGCAGGACCAGTCGACGCGGTTAGGCTACTGGATGATTACCAAAGTCCCGGAATAACATGACAACCGAAAACGTATATAAAGGGCGGAGGACTGAGACCATTCTAAACCCCTCAGTCATCTCACTTTCTTCCAGGTCTTCCAAACAAATGTTTGTACAGTTATCACTCCTTGCTGTTGTATTCCTTTCTGAGCTCTTTTTCTGATGCCAGATGGACCATATCAGTAAACTTACGCCTTATGTTCCTTTTTCGACCATGTTTGACCATGTGTCCAGATACATCCGCCGTCGACCGGACCCAGGGCTTCACTATCACCAACAATACCTCTCAAAATGTATACATCAGAGCGGCGCTAATAAGTTCGACGTTGTTAAGGCAGGATGCCCCTCAGTCGCTTACACCGCATCCTGGAGCTATTCCGTCCACAACGACAGTAGCGCCGGTGCACCCGTCTATTTGACGGTTGTTGTTTCTGGTGCTGACAACAGTGTCAACATCAAATCCGGATCCTTAGTCGGCAGTTTGACAATCACCACCAACTTTGCATAATTGGTGAGCTTCATCCAGTCCGCGATAAACTGATATTGATGCCCAACCTCCCTCCATAGGACATATCAGACTCAAATCAAATTTCTCGGTTTTCTGACTGCCAATCCGAATTCAACGTCGGAGTTTTCCTTGTGCTTGTACTCTTTGCTTC